>JAQZBX010023896.1:0-30518 GCA_029593785.1 Cabassous unicinctus
TCAATGTCAAAACACTGGTTTTACCTAATGCTCTGTGAATGCAAAACGTTCTTCAGTTTTGAAAATTAATTCAGACACTGGTTTCTTTGAGTATTATACTCTTGCTTTCATTTACAATCAATGTCAAAACCCTACTTTTACCTAACCCTCTTTGAATGCAGAATGTTCTTAAATTTTGAAAAATAAGCCAGATATTCCTTTGATTTACCGATATACAGTTATTTTCACTTACAATCTATGTCAAAACACTGGTTTTACCTAATGATCTGTGAATTCAGTATGCTCTTCAGTTTTGGAAATTAAGCCAGATACTTTTTTCTTTGAATGCTATACACTTGTATTCACTTACAATGTCAAAACACTGGTTTTACCTAACACTCTGTGAATGTAGTGTGTTCTTCTATTTTGAACACTAAGCAAAACTGTTTTCATTGACTACTATGCACTTATTTTCACTTACAATCAACACCAAACAATGGTTTTACCTAATGGTCAGTGAAAGCAGGATGTTCATCATTACAGAAAATTAAAGCAGATATTGGCTTCATTGACTGCTCTACACTTCTTTTTACTTGCATAATCAAAACACTGATTTTACCTAATGCTCACTGATTAGAGAAAGTTCTTCAGTTTTGAAAACTAGGACAGATATTGGTTTAACTGAATGTTAATCACTTGTTTTTACTTACAACTGATATCAAAACAATGGGTTTACCTAACTCTCTATAAATTTCATATGTACATCACTCTGAAAACTAAGCCACTTACTGGTTTAATTGACTACCATGGTCTTGTTTACTCTTACAGTCAATGTCAAATCCTTGGTGTTACCTAATGCTCTGTGAATGCATTATTTACTTTAGATTTGATAAGTAAGTCAGATACTGGTTTCATTGACTGCTATGCACTTGTTTTCACTTACAATCAATGTCAAAACACTGGTGTTACTTGATGCTCTGTGAAATCATTGTGTTCTCCTGTTTTGAACACTAAACCACATTCTTGTTTCATTGACTGCTTTGCACTTGTTTTCACTTGCAATCAATGTCAAATCACTGGTTTTACCTTACATTCTGTGAATACAGTTTGATCTTCATTTTTGTAAAGTAAGCCAGATATTGGTTGCTGTGATATCTAAGCATTTATTTTCACTTACAATTAATGTCAAATCACTGATTTTACCTAACACTCTGTGAATAAAGTATGTTCTTCATATTTGAATCATGCCAGATACTGGTTTCATTGACTGCTATGCACCTTTTTTCACTTACAATCAATATCACTACACTGGTTTTACCAAATGCTCTGTCAGTGCAGTATGTTCTTCAGTTTGGAAAACTAAAGCAGGCTGGTTTCAATGACTGCTATACACTTCTTTATACTTACAATATCAAAACGCTGGTTTTACCAAACACTCTGGGAATGCAGTATGTTCTTCAACTTAGAAACTGAGCCAGATGCTGATTGAATTGACTGCAATGCTCCTGTTTTCTCTTACAATCAATATCAAAATGCTGGGTTTACATAAAGCTGTGTGAATGCAATAAGTTCTTCAGTTTGAAATCTAATCCAGATACTGGGTAACTGACTGCTATTCACTTGTTTTCACTTACAATCAATGTCAAAACACTGGTTTTACCTAACACTCTGTAAATGTAGTATGTTCTTCAGTTTTTAAAACTAAGCCAGATACTGGATTCATTGAAGACAAATCACTTGTTTTAACTTACACTCAATGTCAAAACACTGATTTTACCTAATGCTCTTTAAATGTAGTATGTTCGTCAGCTTTGAAAATTAACACAGAGACTGATTTAATTGACTGCTATGAACTTGTTTCCACTTATAATCAATGTCAAACCCTGGTTTTACCTAAAGCTTGGAGACTGCAGTGTGTTCTCCAGTTTTGAACACTAAACCAGATACTGGTTTCATTGACTGCTCTGCACTTTTTTTTCACATACAATCAATGTCAATTCACTGGTTTTACCTAACACTTTGTCAATGCAGTGTGTTCTTCAGTTTTGAAAATTAAGACAGATACTGGTTTCATTGACTGCTATGCAGTTTTTTCATTTACAATCAAGGTCAATTCACTGGTTTTATCTAACACTCTGTAAAATGCAGTATGTTCTTCAGTTTTGAAACCTAAGCCAGATACTGATTTCATTGACTGCTATGCACTTGTTTTCACTTACAATCAATGTCAAAACAGTGGTTTTACCTTATGCTGTGTGACTGCACTATGTTCTTCACCTTCGAAAACTAAGACCATAGACAGCATTTTATTATGGAAATTCTTATTGGCCATTTCATTGGGTGACTGAGTACTGAATGAGATTATTTGGTATTTAGACCACACTGTAAGTGCTCAAATATGTTTGCTATTACTTACTCTGCTAATACACACACTGGAAGTCAGGTTCCAACTTTGGATGCATTTGAAAGAAGAAATGGAGGAAAAGGGGATGTATGGAAATGATAAAGAGAGGAGATATAAAATTATATTCAGCCGTATATGTATAATTTTTTCAAATTCTTCTGATGGGAGTTGTCTAAGTCCACAAACGGTCTAAGTTTAAATTTTTTCAGGAAATCTCCTTAAATAATAAATGGAAGTAAACAAAACGTATTTTAACCCTCTCAGAGAACACAATGAGGCCACATTTAGAGGAGAGATGAGACTAACATGACGGCCAAGACTTTTCTTTTCTCCTCAGTCAGTTTAAAGAGATTATAGAAAGGAAAAGGCCCTCAACGCAAAAGCCCCCAAAATTTGTTCTCATAAAAAAACTTTCATAAAGAGCAGGAACATTCAATCATTGGGACCCAGGGGAATATCTAATGACTAAGATGCATGATTCACACACAACTGGGCTAATAGACGCTTGCATACTGTGTAAAATCCAGATTCTATCCTACTTCTGCTGGGTCTAATAATGTGGATATAAAGGAAATGTACCAGGTGAGTTAATTATTTGGGAAGGTAATTCAAACAGCATGCAAGGAAAAGTCAATGCCATAGAACAATATGAATGTAGTTGTACAGTTTATACTTTACCCAGTATTTAGTTAATCATGTGAATTAAATCCCTCTGGGAATAATTTTAATAATGAAAATCAGATCTTTATTTGACTCATTTGAATATTAAAATTATTTTACTTGCCTTCAAATTGTTGCTCAGAGCATGTAACATCTTATTTTTTGTGGGAACATGTTGAGAGACAGGTGCCAGTACATTGTTTTCTTTTACAAAAGGTCAGAGGAATTAGAAAGTGCACATCATCAATAGTACTAACAGTGAGGGAAATATGAATTCCAGAAGCTGAAATGAAATAATCTGAGCAATAGGAGAATAACTAGTATATCAGTGAGGGTTCATGCCTTATCTCATTTTCCATCTACATGTCAAAATTAGAATGGCTGAAATTGTTAGGTGTCAATGATTCTGGGGAGTACACTGCTTTGTATGAAATATAGGGTATTATGAAAAATTGGGGGTTTAAACATGAAACATATTTGCTTTGTATCACATCTTCTGTGATTCTGAATTTGGGCCCTAGAATATGAAAACTGTGGTTCTAAGTTGTGACTTGTTAAGTACTAGTTAGGTATTCTGTATGCAATTAACCCAGGAAAACCTCAACTAATTTTTAACTCTATGAAGTACTATTGCTCTTGTATGAACAATAAACTGAACAAAATAATATGTCCATTTACATAGTATTTTATTCTTCTCAAAGGTCTCCCCTATCTAATATTAAATTTGAAATTCAGAACTCACTCACTGATTTGGTTAAGGGAGAAACTTGTCTTTACATTATGAATGAAGAAATCATTGTTGAAGGAAATAAAGCCACTTGCAAAGTTGACAACTAAAATCTATGGCAGTGTCAAGAGTGAATGTAATGATCCTCTCCATCTACAATTAAGGAGCTGGAAAATAGGTGGCAGTTTATGTATGGTGAATCATTAGTTTAAGGGGAAAGCAAAATCAAAAGGGAAGAATTCCAAGAAGAAAAATAAAGTATCTATAGCTTTGGAGTTGGAGAAAACTGGGTTTCATATGCCTATTTATAAAAATTGTTTTGTTATAATATCAGAATAATTTAATTTGTAGGGCTAGTAACTTTGTAGCAATAAATGCAGACAGAATGCTTGTTTGGTTTGGCCTCAGGACTTCACTAACCTTAGTTACTTCAGAAGCTTAATTTCATATGTGAACCATCATTTTCTAAAAAACTTATTACTTAATTCAAGAATTTCCCAAAAATCAATAGAAAAAAGTCTCATTCACTTGAAATCTGCTGAATGATATGGAAAAAAGGACTCATAGTGTTTTACTTCCATAATAGAAAGTTATTATTTGAAATGTTTGCAAAGGCTGGAACAGTAAAAACGCACATTTGAAAAGGATCAAAATTAGCATTTTTAGAGAAAATGTAACTTATATATGTGAAAATGTATTTCTTTCTGTTGTATTGCAATATGCATTTCTTCTAGTTTCATTGAATTTTCACTTACCATTTCTCATTTTAATTTGGGAGGTAGGGAATATGGAGAAAGAAATTCACATTTGTTTTTTTCCCATGCACATAACTAAAAGAATGTTATTGTTTTTATCCATTCAAATCAATAATCAATTAATTTAAGTTTTCCTAACCAATATTTTAAATAGTACTTTAATATAAAAATAGTCTTTTCACTTATAAGTAAGGAAATATTTACATAAAATTATTGGAGTTATACTGAGAAGTCTTACTACCAATGGTTTATCTTTCAGAAAAAAAAATTAATTTGGATTGTACAATTTTAATATTTAGAATTATTTTTTAATGCTCCATCTTTGATACAATGGAATATTTTATTTTGAAGTTGACAATTGTCAAATTGATATGTGAAAGAGAGTTTTGAGGTAGGAATTAAAAAATGAATTGATGAAAAAAGACAGCTGCAAGATTAGGGCAGAAAAATATACCACAAATTTTAATGAAAACCTAATGAATGCATTAATGATGTGGTTTGGTGGTCAAAATTTATAGTGGAAAACAATTGTGCCACATGTTTGCCATCAGACATTGATATTTTATGGTTAATTAAACGTTTAAAAAGCCTTATGCTTAACATTTTTAGTTTTAAAATACTGCACAATAATTATGGCTAAATGAAATTTTTTTCTGTTATAAAATGTCAATATTTTAATCTCACAAATCACTAAGAAAAAGGTCAACAAGCAGTAAGAAAATAAGCCAAAACAATTGAATTTGCCTCCTGAAAAGAGATTTTTTTCAACCTATTAAATATATAGTATCGTTATATTTATCTTTCATTTTATCTTCTACCACATTCCAAAAGGATTTTCAGGTATATATTCCACTAGTGACCACTATTAAAATTTACCTTTGCTTCTACATCTTTAAAAAAACACTGTATAACTTATACTTGTACCTTTAACAATTTTTGAATTTGAAAAGGCCTAGAGTTATCCCCTCCCCATGTAATTAATTGTGTATTTAATTGACTTGGAAAATGTTTGCCACATAATAATATTTTAAATGATTTTAATTACTGATTGAATGCATTAATTTCAAGTAATGTCAAGATTAAGCATAATGTTCTGAAAGATTTATGGAAAGTATCATGACATAAATCAGAAAAGATACTTTTTTTTAGTATCAGATTTGCATTTACTGAAACACTGGAATTATGCCAATTAAATATAATTTTATGATATGTGTGCTATAAATATCTCTATAAACACTTTTGACATTGACTTATTAGTTTTGTTAAGCATTTTCGCTGTGCTGGACCATGAAAATAGGAATAATATCACTGTGTTTATTCTCTTGGGACTTTGCCAAAACAAGCACATCGAATTATTCTGTTTTGTATTATTTTTATTTTGTTATATTGCTATTTGGATGGGAAACTTGCTCATAATGATTTCTGTTTCATGTAGTCAGTTAATTGACCAGTCCATGTATTTCTCCCTTAATTATTTTTCACTCTCCGACTTTTGCTACACTTCCTCAGTGACGCACAAACTAATGATGGACTTAGTAGCAGAAAGGAAGACCATTTCCTATAATAACTGCATGGCACAGCTCTTTTCCACACATTTCTTTGGAGGTATAGAGATCTTTATCCTCACAGAGATGGCCTATGACAACTATGTGGCCATCTGCAAGCCCCTGCACTACACAGTCATCATAAGCAGACAGAGGTGTCACACCATCATCATAGCTTGTTAGGCTGCGGCATTTATACCCTCACTCAATCAGTTTCTTCTCACCATCTTCTTACCCTTCTGTGGCACCAATGAGATAGAGCACTACTTCTGTGATGTGTACCCTTTGCTGAATCTGGACTGCACTGATATACATACAGAATTGGTCTCTTGGTAATAGTCAATTCAGGTATTGTTGCTTTGGCAACTTTTGTGATTTTGATGTTATCTTATTTTCTGATATCATGCACCATCAGGGCTTACCCTGCGCAAAGCTGTAGCAAAGCTCTTTCCACTTGCAGTTCTCACATAACAGTTGTGGTTCTGTTCTTTGTGCCTGTTTTCTTGGTTTATATTAGACCACCCATAACTTTTCCAGATGCTAAAGTGTTTGCTGTTCTCTACATCATCATTGCTCCTATGTTCAATCCTCTGATTTACAGTCTTAGAAACTTGGAGATAAAGAATGCCTTGAGGAAAGTATGGTGCTGTTAATGTTTTCAGAAAGAGCAGTGGTATCTATAAAAGGCATTTTGGAGTTTCTCCTTAGGCCTTGTGAAATAGGCATCTATTCAACTCTAAGCCTCAAAATTCATCTGGTGTGATATTCAATGTTCAGTCTTCAGCATTTGTCCAAACTTATTCATGGTTGGTCAATTTTTCCTTATTTCCCCATGTTCATTTTTCTTCTGTTCATATTCCTTTATCAAGTCCTCCTTATCTTTACTTCAACATTTTATTTTGGCAGTATAAGGAAATCTTTTTCCTTCCTCTTGCACCTATTTTGGCAAAAAGTAACATTATGCCACCTGGTAGAGCAGAAATAGAGTTTTTAGAATATGTGTCCCAGTACACAATAAAATGATTAAAAGGGTGAAATTTTGAGCTCAGACCAGGAGTTAAATGAGTGGAACATTTAACCCCTTTGGCTACTAAAGATTTATGAACACTCTTCTATACATTTTAGAATTCATTAATAAAACAATAACATTTTTCTGTTACTATTGAACAAAATGCACATACACACACATATATGCATATATAAATTTAAGAACCAACAAAAAATGAATTGCTACAACTGTCCTTGTTGCTGTAATTGGTCAAGTGACTTTAATTAATCTTTATAACTTACATTATTTGTAGCTTTATTTTTCCATTATCTTTTACAATTTTCTTGAAATTTTTAAGAGACTTTTCAGAGATTCCTATGGATTGAAGACATTATTCATCTGTGCCCTCATTGTGATGCAACCAAAAAATTTCCCCTGGTCATTAGTACCAATAACCTCAGCCCCTTCTTTTCTGTTGGTTTAATAGAGATATGAGGAGTCCAAAATGTCCAGGTGGTATTTTCAATTACCAATTCAATAAAATCACTGCCATGTTCACTGATGAAAGCATAACCTCTTTATGTCTAAGATGTACAAATTTGTTATGCTATAAATGGCGGGACAGGAAGCAAAAATTTTCTAAGTGGGGTTTTAATTGGGTAGTAAAAGGAGCTACTTGCACATATATCCCTTGATACCCATAACAGTTTATTCTGGCTGTGGAAGAAAGAGTGTTGTATACTGGTCAATTTTCCTTAAAAATTAAGCCCCAGATTTTCAAGGTATTATCTTTAATGTTCAGTAGGGTATTCCACCATTCTATTACACAAGTTACTAGTGAGTAATGAGTACATGGTAAGGAGAGTGAATTCCTTGATATTGTGTGCACTGCCACATTTCTTTTACTATGAAATAAGATACTTGATCAGACTCAGTGCTGTGTTAATAACAAGATGAAGAATAAAGCATTCCATAAATTCATGGATTTTGCTATTATAACTTGCATCTGACCAGACATTTTAACAAGGACATCCAGGAAATCTGGGGTGTGCAGTGGAGTTAGAATTACTCTTTGGAGCATCACAGTGCCAAAAAAGTAGCGAAGGCTGGAGTCGCCTAGATACCAGAGAAGAGAAAATTGTGCATAAGTGAGGCTGATATTCAGCGTTGCCTTGTACTTGAGACATTGGATGATTTCCAATCATCAGCCAGCAGATGGACAGAATAAATGTTACAAATGCTTGCAAAAATTTAGAGAATTAGAAATCATATGCATTACTGATGGAGTGAAAAATGATACAACCAATTTATCAATTAGAAAAATAATTGACTAAAATTGGGCATACTGTACTCCTATGCCCTAGAAATCTAATTGTAGGTATACATTCAACAGAGATCCACTAAAAGAGAAAAACTTCTGAAAGCATTATTTGAAGAGCCCCAAACTTGTAATAAACCAAATGTAGTACAAATAAATAGACTGTGGTATATTTATAAATAAAATATAACAATGCAATAAGGGAACCATTGTTCCCCATGATATGGAAAAATATCACAATCTTACAATCATACCGCTGAACAAAAGAAGACCGACAGAAAGAGTAAATATTCTATTATCACATGCATATAAAGTTGAAAATAGTTAAAACTAATCTATTATTAAAAGACAGGATGGCAGTTACTTCTGGTGACTGGAGGAAGGAATCTTCTGTGTTGCTGCTAATGGCCCATTTCTGTCCTTCACGCCCATTTCTCAGCAAGCTCTGTTCCTTTTCCCCATTTCCCAATAAATTCTTTTTTACTATTTTTACTGACCTAACAACAATAAAACGATAACTGTAAAGAAACAGTGGAGATTTTACTATTTCAAATTAAGAACGTTGTTTATTAAAAATCCTTTATAGAGAAGTGGAAAAAATCCCTAAACAGGAATAAGTTATATATAAAGTTTATGACATAAAAGCATTAATATCCAAAATATATAAATATATATTATAAATATATAAATAGATAGAAAGTAAATAACCCATTTGAAAAAATGGTCAAATTTGAAAGCAGGCATTTTACAGAAAAGAAAATGTAAATCACCTGTAAACATTTGAAAAGATGGTTAGTAATCAGGGAAATATTAAAATCACAATGTAAAAAGATTTAACCCTCATCAGTCTGGCAACACTTCAAGTTATAAAAGACCACATAGTGGCAAGGATATGAAACAATGAAAACCCTCATTTATTGCTTGTGATAGTAACTTTACCATCTATATGAAAATGTATTAAATATTAAATTGAATTAAGCATTTCTTATGACTCAGTAATTCAAGTGTTATTATATATGAGATACTTCTGTAGATTTCCACCAAATGATAATTTCGAGAATGTTCAGAGCAGCCTTGTTTGCATTCATAAAGTAGTAACAATAATAAAAATAAAGGAAGAAAGGAAAATAGATGGCAGACAATGCAACTGCTCAATAATAGAAGAATGGATAAATAAATTGTATGTACATACAAAAAAATAGAGAAAAAGTGAGTGAAGTAAACACATTCATCTGATGCATAAGACACAAAATTATGATTTTAAAAGAAAGAAGTCATGCATAGAAGATTTAAGGTCAAAAAACAGGTAAAATTAGTGAATATATTGTTTCAAGATATAGGTATATGTATTAATGCTATCGATATAAAAATAAACAAGAGAGCATTAACACATAATTCAGGAATTAGTTACCTTTGAGAGAGAGGGAAGGGATATATCGGGGAAGAGACTTTCAAGTCACTTGAAAGGTACTGGCAACGTTCTTTTTTTTTAACAGGTCTGATAGCATAAAAGAATTTGTTTTATTTTGAACCTTTCTCTAGATATAGAGACACAGATATAGATTTAGATTATAGATATAGCTACAGATATAGATATATATACTCACAAATACACATATAATTACAACTTTATTTAGTATATATATTTACAATTAAAATTATAAAAGTCAATTATGTTTTGAAGAGCAGATATTTCCTTAAAAAATAGGGAATTATACAATCATCTGGAAAATTCCCATAAAAGTCAAGGCAAATGTATAAGAAATAAAGATAAATTGTCTAAGGTAAGAGCTGTAGAGAAGAATAAACATATACATGTAAGTGGAATATTAGTAGTTGAGAAGCATTAATCAAATGAGCAATTTGAGAAAATCAACTTTAAGAAAATGGAGAAACAATAGTAAAATGTATGAGAAAATCATCTTGAATTTAGGAAAGACATAATAATTGAGTTATATATTACTTACCAACTAATATCCATTGATTATCAATCACAATAGCTGGAAATTGGACAATACCTAATATACTCTATTGAAATGTATGGACTTTTAGACTTGAAAAGTGTGGACCCTCTCCTGGAGTTGTGCTGTGACCTGACCCTTGTAATTGGCCTAGAAGCAATGAGGCATGATGAGAATAAATTGAATCTTAAAAGACTAAGCATCATTTTTCAAGGAAACAGGTTCAGGTTAATTTATTGCACAACTTCCTGACAAATAGAATTTGTTTCCTTCTAGAACAGAGAAGGGGGATAATTCTGTTCACCCAGAGGTTTCAGGGAATTGGGGTGTTCAAGGGTCTCAAACTCAACCTTAAAAGTCACTATCCCAGACTTCAGCATCCCGTTCTCCAGGGCTCTGTTATTGACATAAGAGTCTTTAAAAACTAAAGCTATGCTACACTTATAACCAAATTCTGGGCCTCCGCAACAAGATCTGCTTTTTGGCTTCTGAATATCAGAACTCCAAGAGAAGAACTCTGGCTGTCATAGCTTTACTTAAGTTGCAGTAGGCCAAACATAGCAACCATTTCCTTTATGTCAGCTTTGGTGCCATCAACAGAAATCAGGCAACATCACAGTCTTTATGCTTGTATGCATTTACCCTTTCATCCAGGCTCCACAGTCATTGAAAATCCCAAGACCTCATCATTTGCTTTCATTGTATCTTTGTTAACATAATTGAGATACTCATGTTTAGTGCCCTCATGTACAATCCACATGTGAAGGGAGTTAAGGCTTAAAGAGACCACTCTGCTATATGGAAATGTGGAAAATTTGTCTATCTTATGGGTTGTCTGAGACACAGTAGTTTATACAGTTGCTCAGAAAACAACCCAGCAAGATGAAGGGAACATTTGTCCTTGACACCATATGGAGGCCAGTTTAAAAATGCACACTATCATATTATTTCTTTTTCACTGACTTATTTTCATTTTATTTCACTATTGAATTACAATTCATAAACTTTGGCTCAGTTTCCATTTCTTAGGAAACCCAGTTAAGATATCTGTTTTCAGAAGCAGCCATGGATTATAATTTCCCAGGTAATACACTTTAAATGCAACATAGAAATTAAGTAGAACATTAGAGATACAATTTTTGGATAGACTGAAAAAAAACCAAAACATTTTTTCAACATAAATGTCAATGATGATTTTATTTCATTTGAATTCAAAAATGATTAGAGACTACTGCCCTCTGCAGAGAAAGCAGGGAAGTCCTACAACCAAGATCCACATAGCACATAGCCTTAATGCATGGTAAAATTCATTAGTGTTTAGCAGTGAAACTAAACATTTATTCTGACTACATTCAAACACTAAACACCATCTTTGCTTCAGAATTAAGGGAAATTATCTAATGAGTTCATCTCCTAGTAAGTAAAAATCTAACCTATAAGAAACAAATATTACTTTCAAATAGAAAAACTTAGATTTCATATATAATTTAAATTATATTTTACTCTATAAACATGATGATTTAATTTCTTTGAGCTGTGCATTTTCCCTGTTTCCTTCAATCTTTTGCAAATGTTTTAAATAATAGTTTCTCATTATTTAAGTAAAATGCAATGAATGGCTAGATCTATATCCTTCAGAAGATGTTAAAATGAAGCAGATTTTTTAAAGATTTTAGAAAATTCATGAAGAAAAACAGTATCATTACTATTCAGTGTACAATATTGGGTTTGATTAGAGAAAAATAAATTGATAAATGAATCAAATGAGTGACATGCATTTTAGGCAAAAGAGAAAAATATAAGTGAAAATAATAGGAGACACAAATTAAGGGGATGCACTAGAGTAGAAATTCATTACTCTTTTCACCTTTTGCTACTCTATAAATGATATGTATGCACAGGACAATAAGAGCATTGACTTTCATGAGTTCAGAACACCTTAATATCGGAGGATCCTGGAAATAAATGTAGAATAAATTTAATTGATGAAGAAGAGAATAATGTGAATAGTAAAAGAGAAAGGAAATAATAATTGTTCTAAGAATTGGTATTAGAGATAGGAGAGAACTTCAAAACTGGTGTTGAGGGAAATTTCTTGAGTGAGAAAACTTGTATTGCAACATAAATGGGAGTATGTTCCTAGGGTAATTCCAAGAATCTTTTGGTTGTGAAAACTATATTATCAATACCAAAATTGTAGGAAAAGAATTGAACTATATCTTAAAATAACATTTGTGTATAATCAGTATTTACCCTTATTGTAAAAAATGTCTGGTTCTCTTTGCAAAACAGGGCTATTAAGAAGAAAATTGGGTCTTGTTAGTATTATATGAGTCAATCCATTTAAAATACTGAGAGTCGCATCTAAGAGGTGGTAAGCACCAAATAATTATGCACTATCATTACTATTATTCCTCTTTTCAGTGTCAAATAATGACAATCAATTAGATATGAGTTATAGTAACTTTCATTTTTATGCTAATTTAAAATCTTTAGTGAAATTTTGTTTATTATTTTGTGGTAAATATATATATTGGATATATAATGTATACATAGCAATGTAAAGAAAAGCAAAGAAAAAGAGAAAAGAGAAAGCCTATTGCACACTATGTATGTGTCTTTTAAATTAACATGCACAACTCTGGGACATTGATATTAGAAATTCACATATTAAAAGAGTGGAAACAGAGTATCAGGCAAGTTTATTATTCTGCCCCAGATTATAAGGTTTTGTCTCTTTCCAGGTCTTTTGTCTAAATCCAAAATCTATGCACTGACTGTTAGCCTAAATTATGAATGGCAAGAAGAATACGAGGCGCTGTTGCTCACTCTCTGAAGAACTGCTTGGAGAAATAAAAATAATAATAATCAATTTCCTGGCTGTTCCAATTAACTGTTAATGATGAGATATCTGGAAATATTTTAGAGAGTGTTAAAGGAGTTTTAGGCCTTGAATGGTTAAGGAAAGCTTGCTATAGGTGTAGAAGCAAGTGCTGTTCTTTGAGCATGGATGTAACAAAAGGAACCAAAATTGTAGAGACTTTAATTTGTCATGATATATGCAACGAATTGTAGAGGGAGAAAGAGCTACTCATTTTGAGATGAAATATCTTTATCATACTCATGGAGACCAAGCTGGATGCTTTTATTATGAGACTTTACTGTTAGGCAAGTGAAAGGACACAGGGCAGGATGGAGCCTGAAATAGTATCCCCTAACAGGTGTCCAAAATTATTTAGTAAGTGCAAATAGTACAGGGAACAAGAAGTATGTTACCCCATTTATCCTTGAAAGGTAATGTCTAGCTTAATGTCCTAATCCCTCCACCACATTTCATAAACTCCTTCCTTGGTTCCAACTTAGCATGTTGTCTCTTTCCTTAAAGCTGAAGTTTTCCTGGTGAATTTTATATATGTTTATATGTTCCACAAATAAATAATCAATTTAATATAATAACAATATTATATGTTTAGCTTGGAAACAGTTCATTTCAGATGTATCCTTTGTCAAATCAACCAGAGGTGAGTATGGTTTGGAGGAACATACACTGAATTGGGGGTTAGGAAACAACTTTGCTGCCATTTATTAAATGAGGACACTAAAATCCTAGGAGACTTTATTCATTTGTTCAAGGGGATAGAGAGTAAGCTTATAAAATATTTTAAAATATGATTAAAATGTCTGTAATTAATCAGACAATTGGCAAGACAGCTAAATATATATATATATAAAACAAGTACATTGTATCAATCATGGAAAGAAAAAACTAGAAAAGGAGACAAAGAATTGCATTACAAAATCAAAATATATTTTAATAAAAGAAACGTTGGGCCAAAAGGAAGAAAACCATGACCTTGTTTAAAGTTGTAAAATGAGCAAGGACAAAGAGAACCACATATCAAAGTTGTGAATGAGGAGTTAATATCATAAGAACCACAATTTCATGAATTCATATATGAATTAAATGCAGTTTCCATTAAAATTCCAGATTTTCTTTTTGTTTCTAATAAAATAATCCTAAAGTTTATGTGGAAAGAATAATGCCTGAAAAGAGGCAAAAACTGTTTTTTAATTAGCTGGGATAGCCCTCATTGGAAAACAATTTAGGAACTTATGCAACTGAGTGTTCTTTTTCTTTAAAGTAAAAATAAGTCCAGAAAAAATAGACAGAATCTGAGGTTGATATAGACAGAACCAAGCTCCCTCTAGATCCTTGTTCTCTCATGCTTTTCATGAGGTGTTTGTCCATATGGTTGCAAAACGGCTGCTTATGTTTATGTTTCAACATAGAAGAAAGTAAAAAGATAAAAAAGAACAAAAATGTTTAGCAGGAAATAAACCTTTTCTAGAATTCCCCAACAGACTCCCGTTTAGGTTTCATTGATACAATATTAAATCACTAACCTAGTTACAAGGGAGAATGGGGAACTGCCAGCACGAGCAGTCTCAGGGTTCTGAGAGTAATAAAAATGGAGAGATACTGAGTAGGCCACAGGAATCATCTGAAAGAGTATGCAAAATAAGAACTCTGAAGGGAAACTTGTTTTCTCAGATATCAGTTCAATAAAGCATTGATTTTGAAATGGATAATTTTTTCAAAGAGAATTTGAAATCCAATAATATTTCTGAATATATATAGATTGATACATGGAAATTACATAGTTCCATTAATATAGCTCTCTCTTTTCTCCATTACTAGGGATTTTTCTCAATATTTTTAAACACTTATTTATTCAACAAATAATTGTTGATTATCTATTATATTCTAACCATTATTCTAGGAACAGAGCAAAACGTTTGTGTGCAAATATAGGACAGATTGGAGGTTATTACAATAATTCATTGAGAGTTCAAGATAGAGGTCTGAGTTGGGAGATATAAATTTTGGAGTCACCTGTACATAGTGAGTTTATACATCTGTATTATATAAAATCACCAAGACTGAAACAAACACAGGTCCAAGGATGGACCCTTGAGAAACTCTAATACAGAGAGTTCAACAAGACCATCAAGGGCTGGGAAAATCAACTTAGACATGACAGAGTTGGACTCAGTTGTGGTTTCTCTACACATGGCTCTTCTGTCCCTTCTATTTGAACCAATACTTAGTATTATACTTGATAGGTGTATATCCAAGAGACTTAAATCTTTGGATTGTCCATTTACCAGTTTGGCCCTGAATCTCAACAGTGTTACAACACCTCCTCTCCAGTTCATTGGACTCACCCAGGACAACTAACAAGGAGATCAAGGACAACGACCTTCTCAAGGAACAGAGAGAGTCTGCAACTGCAAGCAAGATAGTCCTATCCATCTGCCCCATGGATCTAAGCCCCTTCTCAATTACAAGCAGAGGCAGAGGCAGAGTGGGCACTACCATCCCAGAATCCTCAGGATTGGGGAATGAATGATGGACGAGAGTAGACTTACTGGTATTCTACTATAGATTTATTGTGATTCTAACAATGGAAAAACTTTTATCATTGATGTGGAGGCAGTGACCCCTGGAAGTTCTGAAGGGAGGAAGAGGCAAAAATAGCTGTAATTTTGGGGGCATTTTAGGGACTTGGGTATTGTCTTGAATGACTTTGCAATGACAGATACATCACTGTAATAACTTACAAAAATGTGCAGGAGAGAGTGTAAACTACAATGTAAATGGTTATCCACATTTAGTTGCTATGCTCCAAAATGTGTAATGGGTTCATCAATTGTAACAATGTACCAGACTAATGAAGGATGTTGTTGATGTGGGAGAATGTGGGGGGGCTAGGGAGTGGGGCATATGGGAATCTTCTATATTTTTTATGTAACATTTATTTAAGCTAAGTATCTTTAAAAATAAAAATATGTATATTTAAAAAAAGGAGGAAAACCAGGAGGGTATGATTGATGATCCTAAACAAAGTCAAAATATCTAAAGGAAAAAGAATGATCAACACTGTCAAATCATGGAAATGTCAATATAAAAGTAATTGATGACCTTGATAAGAGTAACTTCATTGAAGCGGTAGAGGTGAAAACCTCATTTGAAAAGTTTCAATAAAATTGGAAGGAGAGAAATTAGATACAGTGACCATAGGAAGAAGAAAAATCAGAAATAGGGAAAGAAAATTGAAAGGGAAAATATGCACGAAAAAGATTTTTGTTTTGTTTTAGAAAAGACAAATACAGGCTTATTTTGTTAAATGGTTGCATTTTAAAAGAGAATATAATCATGATTTTAACACAAATATGAAATGAACTCATAACAAAGAATTTATTTCATGTAATGAGGAAAGTTATATCATTTCAAAAAATACCACACAAATACCACATATTCATAGTTTGTTAAGGAAAGCTGAATGAATTTACAAGAGGATGCAAAACTGGCAAAATTGTTCAATATTCACAGTGTGACAACCTATTGCTTTCCACTTTGCAGTCTCTGGAAAGGCATTATTGTCATTACTGTCAGTTTTTTCATATTAACCTTTATATCTACAGAGTTGCTAAATATCTTAGTCAGAGACAATGCAAGGTGGATAATCTTGAAGGAAGCACTTGTCAGGACACGGGAAATTTCAAAGATTCCCATCATATTCCCCGACAGTTTTTATGTTAATGTCAATGATCTAAAAGAGAGATAAAAATTGCTTATGCAGAAGAAGAGGGGAGAAACAATGAAGTGATGTCCTTGAAAAGATGTGAGGGAAGAAATATGGTGCATAAATGAAGGAGTTAAAGTTGGAAATCCCTTGTTAATAATTGCTATTTTTAATATCTTCTGCCGAGATGTTTTAATAATTCCTGTTCAAAATTTTTATTGCAAAAATAGAAATAAAAGAAACATCTGTATTAATTTCTGATGTTTTGCTTTTCAATAATACATGTCTGGCTGTTTTGGAGGCTAGAGCTACTGAAACACAGGTGAAATTCCGGGCTTTTTGGTCATACCGGAGACCCTGCTTATTGTAAACAAGAAAATCATTTTCCACAGTTTTACACTGCTCAAGCTGCACTTCTAGGAAATTTTGAAAAAACTCTGAAGAATTAAATAAAGTATCTTAAGGTATTTTTCAAGAACTTTTAGAATGTAATGCTTTCAGTTTTATTTGTTAGGCAGTTTAAACTGAGGTGAAGGATTATGTTATTTTTTTGTTTATATTATCCATGCATCTTAGGACACCTCAACAATAACCCATCTTTATTCAGTGTAACTTGCATACCACACTGAAAAGAAATTCTCATGCAAGCAATTTCAGGTTGCTGGAATTTCTGAATACCTCCCAGATCCTAACCGATTATGCAGTGGCTATATTTTACTTCCAGCCCTTCAAGATTTGAGACAAATTTCCTCTAGGGTGACTTACGATTACCATTTGCTGTGAACTGCCTTTAAGTTTTATACTGTTAAGAAGGAAAAATGTTCACATTGACCCATTAAATTTAAGTGGTATTCTCCACTTGACCACTGCAAGAAAAAATTACTTCCACCTGATATAGGAACGTGACATTACTGTTCCTTGCTTTTTTTCCATCCTTACACATTCACTGCTCCAGAGTTGTCATTTTCCAATGCATTACAGGAGAATAAATGATACAAGTGAGTCATACCTATTGAGTTGTTTCTATGTTAAAATCAAGGTGGCAGTCCCTCACATGTAAATCCCTTGAATTTGTGATTGGTGTGCCATTATTATCACCTGTATGTTATAGATGATGTATTGAACATAGAGTTGCTTCAGGACACAGTAAGTGACCAAGTCTGGTTTTGAATCAATTGATTCTGATTTGAGAGTACTTACTCTTAATGAACACACTATATGATATTAGAAATAGATAAAGCTGTTTGCTTTCAGGAACAAATCTAAGACGGAAAGTGAGTTAGAAGAAAAGAAACTATTTCTATCTGGAGCTTGGGAAAGTGTATTGTGTTGGACATGTGAGAAACTCCAGAATGTCATTGTTTACAAAATTATCAGAGTAGATGGTGAAAACTCTGATAAATATTGTTATTGGCTATGAATTAGAACTTTTACAATATTCTTTCAGTGATACAATTAAAATATTGAAATTAATTTTTAACTTATTATTTGGTGGTTGGAATTGTCTTCACCAAATATAATCTTATGTAAGAATAGACTATATAGGCTTTCAATGTTGATTTGGGTTTCACCATGCCCCAGATAGTCTGCTACTAAATATCTAAATTATTTGAAGGATCAATAAGGCAGAAGAGAGAGAAAAAGGAAAGTCATAAAACAAATCACAGCAGAGGAAAACCCTGGATAAATGTTGGGAATAGTAAACTTTTCCTCATATCTGGGTGTTACTCATATATGTGTTGCCAGCTATAAGACACAAGATTTATCCATTTTATAGATCTTAGGGTGGAAGAGACGTATTCAACAAGCTCAGTGTTAGGAATCAAGAATATCTTTTTCTCTATTTCCTTTCTTTCCCATGAAACCAAACCATAGTTTCTTTATTGCAATCTTCATCTCTGTATTTCTTAGTGTGTATATCAAAGGGTTGAGCATGGGGGCAAAGATAGTATAAAAAAGAGCAAAAACTTTGTCGTCTGGTAAAGTAATAGCTGGTCAAATGTAAATGAAGGGTAAAGAAGCAAAAAAAGGACCACCACAGTGATACGAAAACTGCACGTGTAAAGAGCTTTGTGGCAGTTCTCCACAGAGTAAGACCTGACAGTGTGTAAGGTCACAGCACAAGATATCAACAGGACCGCAAAAGTCACCAGGCTCATCAAGCCTGAATTAGCAATGACCAAGAGGCCAATTCTGCCTGTGTCAGCACAGGCCAGTTTCAGCAAAGGATACACATCACAGAAGTAGTGATCTGTCTCATTGGGGCCACAGTAGGGTAAGAAGATGGCGAGGAGAAACTGGCCAACGGAATGTAGGAATCCCCCAGCGCAGGAAGCAGCAATCACGGTGTTACACCTCAGCAGGTTCATGATGGCGCAGTAGTGCAGGGTCCTGCAGATGACCAGGTAGAGGCCATAGGCCATCCCTGTGAGGATGAAGACCTCAACACCTCAAAAGAAGTGCATGGTAAAGAGCTGTGCCATGCAGCCATTATAGGAAATGGCCCTCTTTTAAGCTAGGAAATTCATGATGAGCTTGGGGGTCAGAATAGAGGTGTGGTGAAGGTCTGAGCATGAGAGGTAACTCAGGAAGAAATACATTGGCTGGTTAAGAAGTTGACTGCAGGTGATAGAAACCATGACAAGGAGATTTCCTGTCCAAATTGCAATATAACAAAGAAAGAATAGCAAAAAACAGAAAACTTCTACTTCCTTTTCCTGAGAAAATTCTAAAACAATAAATTCTGTGGCATTATTTTCCATGATCCAGAGCAGTTTGTAGCCACCTGAAATTAGATGAATAATGAATTCTTATGAGATATATTTTAATACAGTGAGGCATATCATTCCTTGCATGAGGAAGATTATAATGGAAAAATGGTTCATGAGTCAAAGAAAATATAATTTTACTCTTTATTCAAGAAGGCTTTCCCAGAAAGCTTTTTGTCCCTTTTCTGAAAACATTAACTACTGGGAAAAAATGTTAGGTTACTGAGAGGAAAAGTAACATTGTATAATAAATACATTATATTTATGTAACCATTATCTCAGCATGCTTTATCAAGTATCAGCTGGGTATTATGCCCAAATAGAATTGCAAAATTTCTCCTTTAAATAAAAAAATAATCAGATCTCACTTTGCTATTCTCACTGTTATTTAGCACTTACCCACATAAATAAAGCAGAGTGAAAATAGAAAAAAATTATAATACACTAATATATGATATATGCTATGCTGGTGATATTATATGTGAGAAACTTTCTGCCCTATCTTATTTGAAAAGGTTATAAATAGAAAAACCACCAAATGTATTTGGAATTTGGAAACATTTTATATATTCTATAATTAGTTACATTTTTCTTGTGTTTAGTTTCCTTACTTTTAAAAATCAAATTACCTTTCCTCTGGGCTTGGTTCTATTTTTATTGAACATTGATAAGATTGAATCTGGGCATATTTCACTGACATTCACATATACATGGTATTTATGTATTTGATGCCTCATGCTAGGCCCAGAAATAAATTCACCAGAAAGAAGGCTATCCAGTTTTTGAGAGTAATGTGATTTATCATAGCACTCTTGTGGAGATTAAATAAGGTAACAAATTTAAAATACCTTGCAAATTTCTAGTAATTTTCAACTTTTAGAGTTGTTTTACTTATTGTATGAATGTTAACCAAGTCTTGTAACTATGGCTTGACATAAGAGTTTGGCTCTGCTAGTTTCTCCTTTTGCTAATTCCCTTATCATTCCAGTTGGTTTTCCAGTTCTGGTGAAAAAGTATATTCCAAGTTCCCGATCTTAATTATCAGCAAAATTTCCTCACTTCTGTCAATTAGGAAAAATTGTCTTGGGTGAACAATTCATTGTTCTGCCAGTACCTAGAACAAATTCCTAGAATATTGAGTTCCAGTGGGAAAACTTAGATTATAAATTTATAAAGATATTTTATATTGATTGGAATGGTAAGGAAGGTCCATCCTTCTAATTTTACAAATGAAGAATTATATTTCATAGTCAACTAAAGGAATAACAAGAGAAGTTGGTTATCTCTATTCTTCAACACATTATCATGTCAGACATAGGAAGAACAAATATTTACAAAAGTACGACACTAGTGCAAAGTGTTAATAATAAGGAAACTGCATGTGTGAAGGAGGATATGGGAACTCTACTTTATGCATGATTTTTTCTGTGAACTCTAATTAAAAACAATAACAACATATATATGACTTTGAGGAGTCATTTGGCATTAGAGACAAGCATCAGTTGGTTTAGCTTGGATTGTTAGAAATTCATCCAATGTCATACCCACATGGATAAACTGTCTTCTTTTAGATTCATGTAAACAATTATTCGATTCTTCCTAACCATTCATCTTAAAAATGTATGCTCATTTTAGTGCCCATATTGCCAGCCTTAGCAACTTAGACTAGCTTTTCTCTTCTTCATTCCCATTAGTTTTACTCCCTTCTTCTTGTCACTTTTATAGAGTTATATAATACCACCTCTATTAATGTTTCTCTGATAAGAAATGTTAAACCTTAACAGATAAATAGCTCTCTACTGGTAAAATTTCAAGAATCACTGATAAGATAAGAAAGAACTCTTTGTAAACTAGCTTTTAATCCATTCCTTCAAATCACACTGTAATTTCTCAATTCATCTATATAAAACATGAACTTCTTAATATGTAAGATATTTTACATTATTTATAATTTCAGCATCAAGATACTCGAAATTTATTTTCAAGTCTGTAAGTCCTTCTCTATCATTTTTCCTTTCAGTGGAGTTAAAAATCATTCAAATTTGTGCACATAAAGCTCTCAACATAATGTAGGATTTTTGGAGATAAAAAACATACATCGATCCAGAGTATGATAGTTAGCATCAATTGCCACACATTGTCCTTTTGGTATCATTTCTACTAAATAGTGAAGGAGGGATATACATAGTGGTAAATTAACTATCTAATTCAAGTAACAATTGCATTTTAGACTGTTAAAATTATTCCCAGAAATCCAAAAAAAAATTAGTGCTCTATTATATCTTATTCCAAAATTATATTCTTGTGTTAGTGAAAAAAATTCTGTTACATTTTTAATTCTGATGTTTCTTTTCTTTACCTTTAACTTGATTCATGAGCTTGATCCCTCAACTTAAGATTTCTCAGCTCTTTTTCCCTCACCAATAGTCTATGAGTCTGCCTGATCGAACCCACTGAATCTCTGTGAAATTCTTTTTCATGTAATAAACCAAATAACATTTGAAAAAGACAATTTAAATTCCACTATGTTAAGGCTGGAAAATAAAGGGAATAATCAGGAATTATCAGGAAAATAAACATGTACATATTTCAACACAAGCTATTTTTGATAAATTTTTGGTAAAAAAATATTGTAATCACATAAATGCACCAACTCCAGTTTATAAGGGAGATGGACAACAGTACATAAATGGAGGATATTAATTTACTTTTAATCTGTTAAAAACTTTGCATGTTGAACCACCTAAAAAGTGTATTTGATGATCCTGAATCACTTAAAATATTATTTTCACTAATTTCAAGTATATCTATAAAAATCCAAGAAAGTATTACCCTTATATTTCTACAAGAATCATTTAATATCTTCTCATTTACATAAATATTTACATTACGCCTTATCAACACCCATTGTTTAAAACACTGGACTGTTTAAAATAAAAGTAAAACATTATCTCCTTCATCTGGCTATACTACTTCCTAAGGAGATAATTTTAATACATCACTTTTTTGCACTTCAGTTTAATTATAAGCAAATTGAGGCAGTTAAATTAGATGATCTTTAAGGGCCTCTTCCAGGTCTAACCCCATAAGTGATTTTGAGGTAAGTTCTAAGAATGCAGCAGCTGGGTGTTATCTTTCTTCCAAGCACTGCAGAATAAATTCACAGTTACTGCCTCAGGTCATTCTGTCTCTCTTATTTCCTGGATACTAAAGATATCCAATCATACAATCACTGAAAAATATGAATATCACAGAGCCTACAGGCTCTCCCTTTCATTGGACCCATCATACCTTGCTACTGTAAATTCCCTAAACACTGCTCCTTTTTTATAATCCACATACTCAGCAATCTCCAGTAAATACTATAGTTTAATCGGTATGCATTTAATCTTCATTTAGCCATAAGATTCCTTATGGCTCTCTGCTACAGTGGAGCCAAATAGTCACCATTCCCAATCAGGTCTTGCTTAATTCATCAGAGTCTGTTCAACTGCTACCATTTCTAGACAGATTGCACTGATTACTGCAGCCAGCTAACCAATGAATACTCAAACCTCTTACGTCTTTTTTTTTAACTGAATCATAACTGCATTTATTCAAAGATTAAGGAATCAGAGAAAAACATTTGAAAATAAGTTATCATTACTCTCCCAGTTAATGTAGTTAACATTATTTAATTAACTTAAAAAAAAAACCTGTATAGAAATTTTTATAAAAGTTGCATTCACCTCCTAGGTCTTTTGACACTTAGGATTGTCTACTTGGCTTTATATTGTTTGTCTATTTTTGTGCACTAGTTAAATGCTTTAACTTACCTATCTAAAGGTATCTTAACTTGATGAGTTATAGGGCCAGTGTCACATATTCTCTCTGATCTGGACATAATGGAAAAAAAAATAAAACAAAATTTTATGCTCTTCAGATTTTTGTTGAATCTTAGGTCTCTGAGTTTCAAGATGTTCTTGAACCCATCTCTGGAGTACAAATCACTCATATTCTTCTTTATTTATTTCCTATCCACTTTTCAAAAATCATGAAAAAGAAATTATTGTTGTCCTCCTTTGAATTCACTTAAGTAAATGACACAGTAAGTGTAAATTACCATATGCGGATTCTATAAAAATATAAAGCCACAAAAGATGTCCTACATTACCAAGTAGAAGGAGCAATAGCTTCAACAATTGATTGCATTTCTATTACTAAATTATGGCCAGAGTTTTCTGATAAACATTAGTGAAGACCCAAAAAAATCATTGTTACTATTTTAATAATAAATACCAAATTTATATTTCTTTTTGTTCATGGACAGTGATTAGTTGAAGGCTGCTTAAATAAACCTTAATAGGTGTCCAATGTCCAATTCTCCAGGTGTTCTATTTAAATCTAAGAAATATGCAATAATCCACAGCTTCCATAGAATCCAAATCAACTGATAAGTTCAATGAATAAGTATTACTAAATCTCAATATGTAAACAGTTCAGCAGAATTCTGAAGTTGGCACTTACCTACTCTCTAAGGAAAGGTTTCAGTTTTTACTATAGAAAATTCAAGGACCTTTTCCCAATTTTATTTAAATTTTCAAGAAAAAAAACCTATCTTCAACATTTATGTTGGCCTATATTCTTTATCAATCCTCACATTGTATATTTTTCACATTTTCTTGGGAAAATGAATATAAAGATAATACATGATTCCTGTTTGATTTCCAAACAGGTTTAACCAAAAAATATTTAACCTGGCAGAAATTTTATTCCTGTACCTCTGTGAGTTTGTAAATTCCCATTAGGATAATTTGACCAAGGTGAAGGTAAACTGTTTTTTCAAAACTTTTGTTCAAAGCCTAATAATATTAATATTAATATCAATAAAATCATCTTTCTTCCCCTTGTGTATCTGGAAACTATGATAAGATCAGTTTCCATTTTGCTAGAGGAATAATTGTGTGAAACTCTTTTGGCCTGATAAGAAAGGACATAATTCCTATACCAGAGGAAAGAAAAATGTAGAAAGAGTAATCAATTCTGAGCTGTAGGTAAATGGGAAACACTAGTGATGCCTCAGTATATCATTTGAGAAGGATGCTGGCTACTCCAGCATGCATCCCCCAGTCTAATAAAAACTTTGAAGGGTGAAAACAATCTATGACTATGGTATTTTATGTCTTTTGTGGACCCAAGAAATTATGTTCTTGAATTAGTCCACTCCTGTGGGTGTGAACCTATTGTACATGGGACCCTTTGATTAGATTACTTCAGCAACGTGTAGCCCAGGGTGGGTCTTAACACTTTTACTGGAGTCTTCTATAAAGGGGATGAAGAGTTAGAGAACAAAGCCTGCAGATGCAGAGAGAATCCCCCAGGGGCTCAGAGAGAGGGCCCTGAGCGCTGGAGGATGGAATCTGTGGAGCAAAGAGGTACAGAGAGAGGAACCAACAGAGGATGAGAGAGAAAACCACAGATGGAGCAGCCAGAAGCTGAAAGCAAAGGCCTAGAGGAGAAGGCAGAGCTCCAGCAAATGTTATCATTGTGCCGTGTTATGTGACAGGAGTCTAGGATCACCAGCAGCTGATCTTCAGGTGAAAGCTTCTCCTGATGCGTTGATTTGTACAATTTTCACAGCCTTAGAACTATATGCTTATAAATTCCTATTATAAAAGCCAAACCATTTCTGGTATATTACCTTGGCAGCCCATTAGCAATTAAAAAAATTAACCTTCCCTTATCAATGTTAATGGCTGTTAATTTTCCCTTTACTGTTTTTCCAAGGAATCCCCTTATCTACCATACCCCTGTGATGGAAGCTATTACTAAGTCTTTAACATTATTATTTCTTTTTATTTTATACCTGCATTTTCAGTAACCTTACCTCTGACAGCATTTTCTTCAATTCCACTGAACAATCCCTCCATTTTTCTACTTTATTTCAATTGTTATTGAAACATAATTTATTCTTCTTTTCATGAAAACAATTCATTCTTATCATAGATAAAAATCAGAACTTATAAAATAAAATTAGACTAAAGCCCATAACCTAGAAATGAGCTTTTATATATGCTTTTTTAAAGTTATCATACCCTCATAGCACATGTGCATTCTGATTTTCACTTAAAATTATATTGTTTAAAATGTTATAAAGTAAAAACATTAGCTAGAATTCACAAACTTTCAAGAATATATTTTTCTGTTCTCCCTTTTTTTATATAATATCTGTTTGTTTTCTCTTAGTTTGTTTAAATTTTACTTTGTACTGCAAAAACATTTAAAATGTTTAGAATATCAGCTCATAATATACACATGTTAGATAGTTATGCAAGAATATACAATCAAAGGATATTATTTTCCAATTTTAATGAAATATTTGCAAATATTAAGATTATAAGGAAAACGTAGAGATTATCTGGGTCTATACTAAAAGAATTGTTTCCCACTAGCAGCTAAAGCCATGAGATTGTAACAAATTTAACTAAAAGAGGGATCCTCTCCAACATATATAAAGAACTTTAACAAATTAAAGTTCTTCATATATAAAGAATTACAAATCACCTGACAAGAAAAAAAAAAAAAAAGTGCAAAAGACCAGGATAGGCATTTCATCAAAGAAGCTACCCAAATGGGTAATTAACATGTTAACAGATTCTTAGTCTCATTAAAAATCAGGGAAAAAGAAAGTGAAATCGTAATTGTTTACTGCCATATAGCCACCAGAATTGTTAACATTTGAGAAGTTGGCAACAGCAAGTGCTGGTGAGACTGTCGGGCAGCAGTAACACTCACACACGTCTCCCTTTCATTTGATTTGTGGCTTTTATTATGGGATTGCTATGCATTGAATTGTCTCCCCTAAAAGATACCTTCAAGTCCTAAATCCTGGTCCCAAGAGTGTGACCCTATTTAGAAATAGCATCTTTGGAGACACTATTAGTTAAGATGAGGCCCAAGTGGTTTAGGGTGGACCTTAATCCAATATTACTGGTGTTTTCTTACAGAGAGGAAATTGGACACAGACAGACAAAGGGAAAAATGCCATATTGCAGTTGAGGCAGAGAATGTCATAAATTCCCAGCAAGCCACTTCTAGAAGCCAAGAGAGAAGAATGGAGCAGGTTCTCCCCTACAAGATACAGAGAAAGTAAGGGCTCACTTACAGTTTTAATTCTAGACTTCTATCCTCCAGAACTGTGAGACAATAAATTTCTTTTGTTTTAAGCTACTGTTTAGTGTATTGTCTTGACAGTCTTAGGGACCTAAGAGAGTGATATACACCTGACGAGATAAAATGGTGACTGTGAAATCTATGGACCAGGCCTTATGGAGAGTTTCATCTAGTGAAAAAGATAAGCATAATAAAAACGTGATCAAAATAGTTATGAAATGACAACTATACGAGAATTACAGCTTGTAGATTGTGTGATAAGAGAATGGGACAATTTTCTGTAAACCTTGGAAGGCCTCCCTGAGAGGAGGATAAATATAAGTCTCTATGTTTATTTTCGCTGCATCCTTTTATCCCTATGTCACATGTTCTAACCATGTTGACTAAGCTTACTAACAACACCATGACCCTTTAACTAGAATGTTGAACTTGATTCTACTTTTGAATTCTTCAGCCTTGCTTCTTCACTTTACCAGTTTCTTCTTGCCTTTAGGACTATACTTTCATTTCATTTTCTCCAGGACAGGAAAATGTTCCTAATTTCTTTCTTGTCCTAGCCCAGCCTCTGAGTTTTATCAGTCCTAAGTGATTTCATTAGCTCTTTATGCATCTTTATCGTTGAACATATTACACTGTATTGAAATCACATGCATGTTTGCTTTTCTTCCACTAAACGATAAGTTTTATAGGGAATGGATTTTGTTTAATTCACTATGTCCCTCCTACAACTATTGCAATACCTGGAACATAGTAATCACTCAAGCTGTGTTTGCTGAAAGCATGTAACTCTCCTTTTAACCTACAGAGATATTTAAATTTAAAATATATTAAAAGGAACAATTATGGACTCACATCAGTGTCAGTGTTTATTTATTTTGTTGTTGTTTGATCATCAACTCTGTATATTCTTTTTAAAATTGATTATTGTGGAAGTGACTAAACACACACATATAGTCTAAGTTTAATATTAATAAGTGGGAAAAGAAAAATTAAAAATTAATAAGAGAGTCATTGCAGGAATATAGTAATTTGCCATCTTTGAACATTTGTGACCTTACCTTTGAAAGAAATGGGGATGAAATGAACGATCATCAAAGTTCATTACAATAATGAAATTGCTTTCAATTTGTATCTGTTACTCTTTATGCAACAGGATCTTCATTTAATTTATGGTATCACTCTGTCACCTAGTGGTGCTTCTATTTCTACAATCTGTAAGAGAAATATTTATGCTCTCTACTATTTTGGAGGGGGATTTTGTACTCTTGGAATACAGTTTTAAATCTTTACCAATTGACATGAAATTTAGCTGAGAAAAAAAATCAAATAATTTTAAGTCAATTTGGCAATATTGGGGGAAAATAAAGTCAATATTTCTTTATCATTACCTCAAACTAGCATAAACTTAAAAAATATGCCTTGTGTGTGGCCAGAAAGAATACTGAAATAGGATTAAAAAGATCTGGACTTCATTTGTCTAATTCTGATATCATAAAAACATTCGAATTTGACATACTCATTTGTAATATTTTTAATACCATTGGAAATTATGACAAAATGCAGGAAGTTCCTGAAGAAATTGAGCATTGGATTGGGTATACTGCATGTAAAATTAATGATTCATAACTGAAACTATCTAAATAAACTTGTTGGGTTTGGGGAAGAGTTATATGGTTAACCAGCTGAGCACAGTTGAAATTAACAGAAGGTCATTTTCCCATGATATCATTTGCTCCCTGTCACTTTTCATTATTTCCAAAGCAAGCTGCATTGGGATTCCGTAAAAAGCTTGTTGAGAAATAAAGGCTTGATGAATTTGTACCCAATCAGTAACTTATTTTCAGTTCTATAATACTATTTCATTCTCTTTGTGATTTTTGAGCTATGTTGATTTGCAATATATTGAGCAAAAACAAATGCTCCCAGCCCAGCAAGAAGAAAAAAATATAGCTTAAGCTCTTGTAAATTTCCAATAGCAACTGTAAATTCTCATTGTCTGGGCCAGTCGGCTCCCATTGCACCCAGGAAAATGGAGTGCATTAGTTAATAAACCAAATTCTAGCCCTTGCAGAGAGACATTAAAAATGGTTGTTTTCTTTGGAGAGCCAGGTTGGTAATTTGCTGTATTTTAACACCCCACACAACGTGGCAGGTTGTTCTGTGCATCTCAAAGATATAAATGGAAAACTGTGGCTTCTCAAGAAGACATAAGTGGAATTTTAGCCATATCTAGTTGATTTTCTTCTCTTGCCCTTTGTGATTTAAGACAGTTTTGCAATCCTAACTGAGAGGTAAACTTACAGGTCCATTCAACTGTAGCAGCTATTGGTACTCCAGATAAACTGTAATTGACAACAGCTGTAAACAGCATCACATACAGCACAGACATCATGTGTGTTTTTTCTTTAATTGACAAGTTCAGTCTTAATAACTTATTTCTGCCTCACGGAAAAAGTGTCAGGAATCTGCATTTACTTCATTTGTAAATTTTTAAATATTTTTATTTAATACATTCGGAAATACTTTGAGAATTAAATGCTATCAAGGGTTTGTAGTTGAAATGTAAATAGAACAGTTTTCCAAAATGTAAAGTAAAATATAAATGCAAACAATGTGTGAATTATATATCAATGAAAATATGCATATATGATTCTTAAATAAATATCTTATATCTTTATATCTTTATATATCTCAATCTTTAACTATATCTCTCTATATCTTTACCATCTACCACGTTCTATCTACCTATCCTTTCTCTCACTTTCTCATCATCATCATCATCATCATCATCATCATCATCATATATCTTGATCTAAATTCATGCATCCCTTTTCCCTTCTTCAAACATTGGGATTCAGGAGGAGTTTTCTGCACTGGTGCTTAAGAACCACTATCCCAGATATCCTTTCCACATTGTAAGAGAGAGCCTTAGAGGCCCACATCCCCTTTATCCTTAAAACTCTCAATCTCCCAATCACATCTAAGAAGACTAATCTCATTGCGTATTTTTAAAATTGAGATAATATACAATTTATGCAGATCTTAAATGTTTACTTGGATGAGTTGTGACAATTATATTAGCCTGTGTAATGAATATACCCTCTTACCAGCTGTGTTCCATTTCAAAAATTTTAGCCATTCCGATCAAGCAGGTAATGTTTCTCATTAGGATCTTAATTTGAATTTTGCTGTTGATGAAAGATTATGAACATTTTTTCATGTGATTATTGACCATTCATATATCTTCCATCTGCTAAAATCTTTTGGGATTTTTAACTGGATTATTTGTCTCATTCTTTAATTGTTAGTCTTATTTTTATATTCTAGGTAAAAGATTTTTCAGATACGTCTCTTGAGAATATTTTCCCCAGTCTATTGCTTGCCTTTATACACCAACTCTGAGTTATATTGTACAAATAATATACTGAATCATTTAAAAATGTACAATTTGATGAGCTTTGACAAATTTATAAATCCATAAATTCACTTCTGCAGTCAAGATACAGAACATTTTCTTTTTTCCCAAATTTTCTTCAGGTCTTTTTTCAGAACATCCCTCTCTTTACCCCTAGCCTTAGGGAAATTCAGATCTGCTTTCTATCCCTACACAAAAAATGGAACAGAATATTTAATATAAAGAATTATTGACACACTAGGGATTAGAGTAACAAGGGA
>JAQZBX010023897.1:0-30528 GCA_029593785.1 Cabassous unicinctus
AATTAAAAAAAAAAAAACTATTGCAACCTATCTTTAGATACATCATGCTGGGTGTTTGGGCATGACTGTCAGCCTGATATTTCATAAACATCATGGGCTACATGTGTCATCACCTCTTGCTCAATGGGTCCCTCAACATGAAAAATTCAAATTACTTCTCCTGTCATCCCACAGCAACTGGAATTTTGTTTATTTCCCTCTTATTTCCCTTTCTTGTGTTACAGAATGAGTATCCCATTAGAGCCATTCAATAAAGATACTCTTGCTCTCCTATTACTTCAAACAACTTTCATATATGGTGGGATATTTGTAAGAGATTGAGGGATTAGATGAGCAGATGGCAGCAAGAGCCAATGACATTAAGAGTATTATAACTTTGTTAATTTTAAAAAAAATTTTAATGAGAGAAGTTGTAGGTTTACAGAAGAATCATGCATAAAATACAGAGTTGCATATATACACTATTACTAACAACTTGAGTTAGTGTGGTATATTTATTACAAATTCATGAAAGAACATTTTATAATTGTTCATTAACTATAGTCCATTGTTTACTAGTCACAATTCATGAAAGTACATTTTTATAATTGTACTAGTAACTCTAGTCCATGATTTAAAATAGGGTGAACTGTCTTGTATAGTCCTGTGTTGTTTTAATTTTACTCCAGTAACATATATACAACCTAAAATTTCCTCCTTTAACCACACTCACATATATAATTCAGTGCTTTTACGTTCACAATGTTGTGCTATCAATACTGCCATTCATTACCAAAACTTTACAATCATCAAAAATAGAAACCCTAAAATGTAAGCATTATTTATTCCTCATTCCCTACCTCCACCCGTCCTCTGTTAAGCTATAATCTAGATTCTGACTCTCTGAGTTTGCTTATTCTAATTATTTCATATAGAGGTTATTAGGAAAATTTAATTTTGCTCTTACATACTTCATATTTTGTTTTTACTTTTAGCCTTTCTTTTTTAGAGCTATGTTTGTATGACACACATATATATAACTGTTCTGTGTATGGAACTTATTTTCCATTGCTTTTACTCAACTTATAAACACTATCCTATGTATTATTTGTTTTTGTTGTGACCTGTATTTTTTATAGGTTAATTAAATGATTCTTTTCTTCATGATTATAAAAATCATAAAGTAATAGCTTCAAGATCAAAAATAACACTCTGCTAGTACTTTTGTAGGCATATTTATGAACTCTTTCTCAAAATTGCCATAAAATTTGAATTTGACCTTTGTTCCCTGTAACATGTTAATATATTTTCAAGCTAAATTCAAAACTTTCTTAATTAGAATGTGAAGAAAGAAAGAAATTGCATTTTGTGATTTGAATCACTATTAGTTTCATAAATTTAATTTGATTTCTGTAGATGTACAAAAAACTGTAAATTATAGTCCAATTTTATTTCTTTTAAATCTTAGAAGTAATCTATTCATACTATTAGAATATTATTTATATTTCCTTAATGTAGTTCATAATATGCATATCCCATAATAAAAATAAGCATTTGCCATGTTACAATTTATTTTTAATATTAAAAGGCAACTTGAGAGGTCAGCTAGCTAATCAGCCTTCAGGAGTAAGTGACCCATAAAAGTAAAGTTATTCTAATTTTTTAGAACCCCAGAGGAAAAAAAAAACATTGTCAACCCTTCTTTGTAATAATGAAGCATTTTTAGAATTAATGAAATGTACCACATAGTGACAATATACAATAAACTTTGATACAGGGAAATTTTATTCATTTTGTTTCTAACAGCATTAATATGTATAATATATATATAATGAGAAATAAAACTGGAATAAGCAAAATACTTAAGATTACAAAATCTTCTTTGAATAAAATTTTGAGATCTCTAAAGACTATTTAAAAGAATGTTTAACAAATGTATGTGTGTGTATATGTTTGTGAATAAGTGCTCCAAATTCTGTGATTATGCCAATGTGCTTCAAAATGGCATATTTATGTAATTCAATGTAAGTCACCTCAGAGCAAAATCTAACGAAGAGGTTTGTGATGTTTATTTTAAATTTTATAATAATATTTCAAATTTCAAGGAACAGATTATGTGTAAAGAAAAACAACAACAATTTCAGGAAAAGCAATAATGATTGAACCCACCAAGAGATAATGAAAACTCCTATAGGGTTAGAGAAATTTAAACAATGTAGGGTGGATTTATACAAAAATAGTCAGACAAATTAAAGGACCTGGGAAAAAAGAAAAACCTAGAGGCAACATAAACTCGTCATTATATAGGAATTAAGGAATTAGAAGTTGGAATAGAATATCCTGGAACAGTAGGTTTTCTCTTTTGAAAAAAAAAAAAAAGTTAAATCTCTACATAATACTCTATACCAACATAAACTAAAAATAGATGAGAAAATAATTATAACTTCAGTTTTTTTCTGTCTATCTCCTTCTTTATTTTTCTTGATTTTCATTACAATTTGAATTTTCTAGTACTTAAAGAAAATTTTAAAATAAGAGTAGAATATGTCCTGGTGATACCTTATGAATAGTCAAGGTAAATAGAAGACTATTGCACCAGAGCTCCTAGGCCCCACTAAGGACTCATGCCCCTCGTGATTTATGCTTGGGCTGCTGACCAATTCAGGTGCTGGAAGGGGTAGTATAAGAGAGAAATCAAAAATATCAACAATAATTTAGTAATAAATTGCAAAATTTCTTTACTGCAACTGCTGATGCCTTTCAAATATATTTGTGTGTATAAACTTTAACCAAGGTGGGAATCCCAGAGTTCATTCATTCCAGTGGTGTCCTCATAGTAGTAAAGGTTCTTTCCTGTTTACTGCATTGTTATCAAACCTGATTTCCCATTACTTCCAATAAATTATACACACACACACTTTTAATAACCAGAGTTGCTATCTATCATGGCTTGCACCAAAGAACTCAGTTGATGCTATTTTTATCATTCCAAAATATCTTAGTCTCCCTCCTCCCTTTTCTTCAGAGTGCTAAGTATTATCACAGCTTAGATTAGTTCCATGTAGATTAGTCATGTTCATTTTTCAGTGCACACATTTAAAGCTGCTTTGAGTTTCACTTCATCACAGGAAGAAAACTTTTAAAATTATAACTCCTCTGTTTGTTAATAACATTGGGAATGCTTTGCCTTATATTGGGATTTCTGCATGTGCATTTGTCCCATCTCCTTTGGTATGTACCCAAAGAAACCACCTAGTCTTTATCACTGCCTTGCCAAGCACAGTTCCCAGGAAAGCACCTGATGTAATGTAGGGATCAAATATAGATTTAATAAATAATCACTGCATAAAAAGGATGAAACAAGGTAATTTATTTTGTATGGTTAAAGTATACACATTTTTCCTAGATATGAAAGCAAGACAAATTTTAAAACTTGCCATCCAGAATCTTCATTTTATGTTATGTTAGATGTAAATGTTGAGAGACACAACTGTCAGAATGTAAAATTGCTTTGTCCAGAAGCAGTAGACAGAATAATCCCATGACTACTTGTGACATTGGAGGGGTCATTGCCAGGGATTAAAAGAATAAACATTTTCCCCATCTATATCAAATTATACTAGCTCTCCAGCTCATGAATATTGGAGCTATTCTTCTAGACACACTGTAAGAGGAAAGCAATTAGATTTGATTTTTACTTGTATTATACCCAATTAATAGACTGTACTAAATCATTAAATTCCTGTGAGGTTGTGATGTTACTGAGTAGGGAAAATAATATAAGATCCTCGTCTGCATTACTGGAATAATTCTGCCACACACCTTCATGCAGGTAGGTATTGGAGGATAGGAAAGGAGGATGCAGAAGTGAAATCATATTGGTTGTGTAGTAATGTTATCTGAAATATTACTTGCACTTCTAAAAATAAATAGTAAGAGTGTATCAGAATCATATTTAAATAGTATGAGTAGAAAAATGAGGAAAGAGTACTTATCATGATGTGGTATTTACATAACACCTTCTGCTGCACATTCCCCAATTTCTGTTCTTTGTTCATCCTATTCTTGAGGCTCCTCCATATCTGATTATTAAACTGGACTTTACTTTTACCGAGGGTAAACAAATTTAATAATACCAATGTCCCTAAATATCAAAAGAATGCAAGCAAGCAAACTTAAGGGGAAAAAAAGAAAAAGATATGGATCACTAAAATGTTACAGAACTGACATCTGTAACATTTTGGACAGTTCAATAAATGCAGGTGGGTTTAACTCACCTACTCAAAGAAGATTTTAAGTTTGTCCATCAAAGTAAAACCTACGTTCACATCATATATAAGAAATACACCTAAAACATAATGATATAGAATGACTAAGACTACAAAAAAAGATTAGTCAAAATATTTTAGGTAAATTAAAATAAAAATAAAGCACAGTTCTTGATTTTGATACCAGGAAAGTACAAAGTAATGAAGGAAATTTTATATTGCTAGTAACCATCTTGACAATGAAGACATAAGATTTATTAATATTTATGTAACATATTAAAAAGTGACAACTTTCATTAAGCAGAAACTATGGGATTCTAAGTGAGAAAGAGGCCAACACATACAAAGCAATGTTGATTTTAACACAGTTCTCAGACTTAGACAGTTCAAATGGACTCAAATAACTAAGATCTATACAATATGTTTAAGTATGTCTCTCAACACACCCTTTATTCCTTATTTATCATTTACATTCCTTTGGGTCCTCTTATATCCTACTAGTGGTTTCTGAGCACTCTCTTCATAACAAGGAATGCCACACTCTGCTTGTTTTATAATGTGCTGAAAAAGTAGTTGGCAAACTTCTGGTTTCTAAAACATCCTAGTGTCTTTAGTGACCTCCTACTTTATGGCAGATCCACTTCTTCCTTCACTTAAGGTAAGAGGGAGCAAAAAGAAGCACTCAACACACTTCTTTCCTCAGCAAATGTTTCCAAAGCCATTTTCCAGTTAACTTTCACATATTATCCTTTGGTAGGAATTACGCAAGCCAGGGTTTTGGTTTTCATATAATCTTTATTTTACCTAGTTTAGCTGAATCTCCATTCAGCTCAGAAACTTGGATTCTTTTGTTTGACCTCAGCCCTGTATAAGTGTTGTGTCAGGTGAAGTGTCTCAGTGGGTTTAGGCATTCTTAGAAGGAAAACATCTTACAGCTACATGTCTCATATTTCTATACCACTCAGTTCACTAAAATCCTTTAAAAGAAATACCAGACTTACTCATGTTCCAGAAAAATGGCTTCCAAAATTAGGGAATAACCCACAGTGTATGCAAATTCTATGCTGGGGCACTGAAATAAAATGTTACAATATAAATATTTTTATCTAATAATAAGAAATGAACCACAAATATCTAATATGTAGAATGACACTTGTTCTGTGACTAAAATGTCACTTGTCTAATGGGATTAGTGAAAGGGAAGAGTTGAGAGCCTGCTGGGTGTAGGCAGTGACGGAATTCTCACTGGGCTTTGTGCTTTTAGAGAGTCATAAAGCATTTCAGTTTTCTTGTGTTATGTTTAAGTGCATTTATCAAATACATTATCAATTTTTATTAAATTAATTCTAAGTGGGAAAGCTCCTTAAGAATAATTCTGCAAAGAAGAGAATGAAAATAATACAAATAAGCAAATCAAAGGTAGTTAAATGCTAGCATTTTCTCATGCACTGTCTCCATTAGTGGCTTTGGTAAGTTACATTACATGGAAAATATAATTATAATAAGGTCATTATGTAGTAGACTAAACAGAAGACAATTCAAACAATGGCTTTTTATCAACCATCATTGTGAGTGTAATGGTTTTAAAATTATTTTATCTCTAGTTTTGCTAAAGGGCTGCTTATGCAAAGTCCCAGAAATGGGTTAGCTTTTATAAAGGGGATTTATTTAGGGTAAAAGCCTATAGTTCCAAGGCTGTGAAAAGTCCAACTCAAGGCACCATAAGAGGTGCTTGCTTCTCCCCACCAAGCAGCTAACTTAGGTGAAACAAGATGGCCCTTGAAAGGCTGCTGTGTCTCCACCTTTCCCAGCTGTAGGCAAACCTGGCATAGGCCTTGTCTCATCCGCTTCCACTCTCAGGCCAAGTGGCTCTGCTTTTTTCATGAATTCAGCTGTAAGCTATCAGGCATATGGTTCAGTTCTCCCTTGGCTTCAATTCTTTGAGCCTCTCAGGGGTTTCTATCCTTGCAGCTCAGGTGTGGATGAAACTGGAGTCATTTCTCTCATAACTGCAGGATCAAACACGATGGTTTCCTTTATCTGTGTCTGTGTGTGTAATTCTCTGTGTCCCCGTTTATATGAGACCAAGCCAGAGGGCAGAGAACCAAGGGGCTAACACCACACTACTAGTCCAATCAAAAGCCCTAAAGTTATCTAATCAAGTAATGTAATCAAGTACCCTCAACTGAATTTAATGCAATCAAAGGGTATCACACCCACAGGAATACATTAGTTAAAAACATGATCTTTCTTTTTTTGAGATTCATAAAAATAATTTCAAACTGCCAAAGATATTATCCATTTCATTTCTACCTTTTAAATTTCTATTAACTTATGCATTATAATTCATTAATACAGTAGATTTTAGGAAATTTTCCAGAAGATGATATAATGAGAACTTTTGAGACTTTCCCTATGACTTATATTTTCATTTGGGACTTTCCAAAGTGATTCAAGCAAATTAAAAAATATTAGAAAATGAAAGTGTAGGACAACCAGCAAGATGGTGGCAGAGTAAGGAGCTCCTAGAGTCAGCTTGAGCTAAAGGGCACGTAGTAATCACCCTGAGCTATCTAAAACACTTGTTTGGGGACTCCAGGAGACAAGAAGAGCATCCTGCAACATTCTTGAAAGAATGAAAGGAGACAGCCCATCTGAAGAGAAGATTTGTAAACAGAGCACTCCACGCCGTGGCCAGTGCCCACACTGGCGGCACAAGCCACCTCAGGAGCTATTCTATGGCCAGAATTGGAAGCTCCACTTGCCAAAAAGGGGGAAGGAAGAAACGATTGGGCACCAACTTCAGCTACTGATTAGTAAATTTGGCAGGCTAAAGTATAAACCTAAGAACAGCTGAAGTTTGAACCTGTCCAAGTCAGAAAGAGACCGGGAGCTGCTATATTAACTCCACCACTGGCACAAGGAGAAGCAGGGTAGACTGAAAATCCCAGTACTGGTAGGGACTGTCTTCTTTCCACCCAGATGGGATTGCAGGTCTAGCCTAAGCTCCAGCCCCACCTATGGCAGGGAGGAAGCTAGGGGGACCTGCGTCAACCTCTCCAGGAAAATAGAGGCCATGCCGTGGAGACTGGTGAGAATACTACTTTGGCAGTGCAAGCTGCCTCAGGAGCTATTCTGTGGCTGGAATTGGAAGCTCCATTTCCCAAATACAGAGAAATTTCAGCTACTTATTAGTAAATTCGGCTAGCTAAAGTATAACCCTAAGAACAGCTCAAGTTTGAATCTGTCCAAGTCAGAAAGAGGCCGGTAGCTGTAATTTTGACTCCACCCACAGCATGAGGGGAAGCGAGGCTGACTGAAAATCACAGTGATGGTAGAGACCAGCTTCTTTCACCCAGAATGGCCTGCAGCCCTAGCCTAGGTTTCAGGCCCATCTCTAGCAAGGAGGCAGCTGGTGGGCCCTGCACCAGCCTCTACGGGTAACTGCAGGTGCATTCAGCTGGCACAAACTGAATAGCTGGAAGTCTACCAGGGCAACTGTAGTCATTTTGAGCCAGATGGCATAGATTGCTGCCCACACCTGCAGCTCCATCCCAGCCCCAGGCCGGGGAGAAAGGGGCATGAAGCCTCAATAGTCTCTCTGGGCAGCTCCAGTCTAGTCCTACATGACTTGGATTATTTTGCAGAGCTGTGGCTCTGTCCTTACCCTGGCAAAGGAGAAAGTTGGGAGAAGCTTCACTGGTCCCTGGGACAATGAGGACAGCTTGAGCCTCCAGAGCTTACAGCATCAACTACCTCCTTGAATCTTAATATACAACCAGCAATGGAGAAAGGGCAAGAAAGCCCTAAACTAAAGAGAAAAACTGCAACCAGAATAAATATATCTAGTAAGGTAGATGTCAAGACACCAACAAAAAAATTACAATCCACACCAAGAAACAGGAAGATATGGCCTAGTTAAAGGAACAATATAAGCCTCCAGATGACATAAAGGAGTTCAGACAACTAATCATAGATGTTCATATATGTCATGGGTGTCCCAGAAGGAGAAGAGAAGGGAAAGGGGGAAGAAGGAATATTTGAAGAAATAATGGTAGAAAATTTCCCAACCCTGTTGAAGGATATAGATATCCATGTCCAAGAAGCACACCATACTCCCATCCAAATAAATTCAAATAGGCCAACTCCAAGACATATACTAATCAGAATGTCAAATGCCAAAAAGAAAGAGAATTCTGAGAGCAGCTAGAGTAAAGCAATGCATAACATATAAGGGACACCCAATAAGATTAAGTGCCATTTTCTCATCAGAAACTATGGAGGCAAGAAGACAGTGATATGATGTATTTAAGATACTGAAAGAGAAAAAATTCCAGCTAAGAATTTTATATCCAGCAAGATTGTTTTTCAAAAACGAGGGCGAGTTTAGAATATTCACAGATAAACAGAAACTGAGACAGTTTGTAACCAAGAGAAAGGCTTTGCAGAAAACACTAAAGGGTGTGCTACAGTCTGAAAAGACAAGACAGAGAGAAAGGCCTGGAAAAGAGTCTATAAATGAAGACTATATCAATAAAAGAAACTAAAAGTGTCAAAAGAGTGGTGAAAATAAAATATGACAGATAAAATCCAAATATTCAGTAATAAACTTAACCAATGATATAAAGAACTTGTCTTCAGAAAACTACAACTCATTTTTAAAAGAAATTAAAAAAAAGACAAAAATAATTGTAAGAACATTCCATGCTTACAGATTGGAAGACTAAATATCATTAAGATGTCAATTCTATTCAAATTGATGTACAGATTCAATGCAACCCTGATCAAAATTTTACCAGCATTTTTTAAATAAGTGGAAAACACAATTATCAAATTTATTTGGAAGGGTAAGGGGCCCTGAATAGCCAGAAAATTTTCAAAAATGAAAAGCAAAGTTAGAGGACTCTCACTTCTGGACTTTAAATCATATTACCTCACTACAGTGGTAAAAACAGCATGGTAATGGCATAAAGACAGGCACATAGACCAATGGAATCAAATTGGTGGTGCAGAAACAGACCCTCCCATCTATGGACAAGTGATTTTTGACTAGACTGTCAAACCTACCCGCTCAGGCAGAACAGTCCATTCAAAAAATAGTGCTGAAAGAACTGGATATCCATAGCCAAAAGAAGGAAAGAAGACCCCTGTCTCACACCTTATACAAAATTTAACTCAAAATGGATCAAAAACCTAAATATAAAAGCAAGAACTACAAAGCTTCTAGAAGAAAAGATAGGAAAATATCTTTAAGACCTGGTGGTAGGTAGTGGATTCGTAAAGGAGATAACAGGAAAACTGAGATGGACTACTGATGTTTCATGTATGCAGAAGTTTAATTAGCTTTACCTTAAAAGTGTGGAAATGTACAGAGTTGATGGTGGCACATTATAGTGAGTAACTGCTGGTTTTTAAATGGGAATGTGCCTGAAAATGGTAGTCTAGAGATGTAAATGCCAATTGACAGAAAGCTAGAGAATAATCTAGGGACTGAATAGCACAGTAAACCCAGAGGTGGATGAGAATTGTGGTTGATGGTACAGATGCAAGAGTGTCCTTTGTGAGCTAGAGCAGATGTACATCACTATTGCAGGATTGTGGGAATGTGGAGAAGCATGGGAAAAATGCAACTGGAGTGACCTATGGACTGTGGTTAACAGTAATAATGTAATATTCATGCATATATGCCAAAGATGTACTGTTTTGATAATGGTGAGGTATGGAAAATGTGTGCCAAATGTACACTATGGACCTGGTAGTAATCTGATCATATTATCTCATAATTTGTAACAAATGTTCCACCACGGGGTGGTGCATTGATTGAAGGATGTCGTTTGGAAATTTTGTTCATGTGCATGATTGTTTTGTAAGATTACAACTTCTGTCATAAAAATATATTTAAAAAATAATAATAGTGGGTTGAGGGGAAAATATACCAAATGCAAGATAAGGACTTTAGTTAGTAGTAAGATTTTGACAATATTCTTTCATAATTTGTAGCAAATGTCTCACAACAATGCAAGGTGGGTTGATGTATGGCACCCCTGCATGATGTTATGCATGTTTGCTTTGTAAGCTATACAATTATCATTTATGTATGTTCATGTCTACATAATATAAAAATAATTATTATAATAATAGGGTGGTTGGGAGAAAATACTTTGGTTAGTAGTAATATTTTGAGGATGCTCTTTAATCATTAGTTTAAAATGTTTCACAACAATGCAAGGTATTGGTGGTAGGGTGAGTTTTGAGAGCACTGTATGATGTTATGTTTGTCTTATAAGTTCACACCTATTACAATATACTTACAGTTTATGTATGTTCATGCATGATTTATATATTTTAATAAGTTTGTAAAAAATGGAAAAAATATTAACTTAAACTACTTTCATATATTACCTGAGTACAGTACAGTGTTTTACTCATATTATGATTTTAGTTATAATAGCCAGTTATATGCCATGAAAAATGCCTAAAATCATTTTTCTTACCTTTATCAAACATTCAAGTTGTTAGTGAGTGTTAATCATTTGATTCCAGATATCTAATAAAAATTTATTAGCAGCCCTAATAAATCTTCTTAGTTAAAAAGTTCCAGCTTTTGAAGAATTAAGTATTTTTAAACACCAAAAGGTACATTTCTATATTTTACTTTTGGAAACCTTTTCAGTACCTTGCTGAAATGAAATTGGTAGAACTGGACATTAACTCTTAGAGTACTCAGATTATGTGACTGCAAACAAACATCTAAATAATATATTAAATGTCACAGATTTGTGTAATGGTATATGTGACTGTGAAATTTTGAATGTGTGCTATAATTATATATTTCATGGAACAATAAAGGTTATCCATTTAAATATAGCAATGTTACCCATGTATCAAAAAGTCATATCCATTTTCCATTATATTTTCGTGACAGGTGAAAAATAAGCAATAAACAAAAAAGCAGATAAGGTCACACATCTTTAATATTGTTTTAGTTTGAGACACTTCAATGTCATAAAGATGCTGACAAAAGGAAATGGCTTTGAAGAAAACTCAGAAGAATGATTAAGGAGCTATGATGTAAGACTTATAAGGAGAGATTAGAAGAATGAAATATGTATACCTTGGCTCTGTTGTGACAACAGATAATGAGCCAAGTTACCTGTTTTGAAAAATCTGAAAGTTATAAATGCCAAAGAGGTTGAAGTGCTATTTTGCCTGCACACAAAAACAGTGTATAATGGAAAAATGGCTATACATGCTTTAGTAAGATTTTATCATGAGAAATTTAGAAACATTAAACCGAACAATATCACAAATGAAGTTTGTATGCAATGACCCATCTATTTTTTTAATTTGTTTTGTATTGATATAACATCCCAAGACAAGAAATATATCGAATTGCCAATTGCTAGTATATCTACCATAAAATTATCTTATTATGATCCAGCTTGGTATAATGGATAGACTACATATCTGGGCAAAAGATGCCATAACTCTGTATCCTCAGATATGCCAAGAACTAGCAATAGTCCTTTCACTTCCCCTAACCTTACTTTCAGCTATAAAATGAGGATATCAGGTTGTATGAATTTTAAGATATTTTCTGGAATAACCAAATTTGTATCAAAATTTTAAATTATTGATTGCTGATGACATTTCTTTGAATGAAAAAATACCACAAGTATAAAAAGCCATTTAAAATGCTGTTAAAAATAACTTTATAATTTGATACAGTGACCTAGAGAGCAACAGGAAGAGTCCAAATATGTATACACACACACACACATATAGAATCCTACTCTCTTTTCCAATTCCTTAATAAAAAGATGCAACAAATAAATTAGGCTTGTCAATGAGTTCCCCAGAGATGAGTAGAGGAGTGTTTTGCATTGCCTGCTAATACAGGAAGCCAAAAATGGCTGTGGAAAAGATGCAAATTTATCAGGTGACATGAGAATTCTGACAGGTCCAGTGAATACTGAGAAAGATTGCACTGCTTATTGGCTTTATGATTATGTTTTGAAGGCTAACTAAGAGAACCCTAAGACCTGGAAGATGCCTTCTTTGTGAGCAAAATAAAATTTTCCCTTTGTATGTGGGCAATATTTACTTCTACACTTATTTTGGAGGAGTACATGAGGAGAAGAAATAATTGTAATTACAAAAATAACTAGAAATTTCAAGGAGCATATTTCTTCATTTACTCAAATGACCAATCATAGGAGTCTGAAAAACTCCTTGCTGTCATAGAGCTTATATTTTCTGGGGGTGAAGGAAAAACAACAATAAATTATTACACTTCTAATATGGTGAGAGGTGGACATAAATGCCATTAATAAAAATAAAGCATAGCAATAATTTCTAGTGTGACTGTGGGTTGGATGGAGTACTTTTTAGATAAAATGGTCAGGAAAATGAAATTATGATATTGATAATAAAATACACAAATATACTTAAGGAGGAAACCAGGAAACTATGTAAGTATATAAGTGAAGACTATTTCAAGGTAAAATTATTTTATGAAAGTAAAGATATTACAAAGTCCTTATCAAAACTAAATAGACTTAAAATTTCCCCTGTTAACTGCATTCAAATATATAATTCAGTGTTGAACCAGATTCAAATATATAATTCAGTGCTGTTAATTGCACTCACAATCTACACTCACAATGTTGTGCTACCATTAACACCATTCATTTCCAAAACATTCAAATTTTATATAATATATATGTTATAAGAATAAAAATTAGAAGATAAAATACAGGATGTATAACACATTGAACCCAATTTTAAATGATAGACTTTAGTTAAAGTTAATAGTACGATTGCTATAATGTTCTTTCACGATTTATTACAAATGAAGCACTCTAATGAAAGGTGTTAATAATAATAGGGGGTTATACCAGAAAAAAAATACAACCTAATGTAAACTATGGACTGTAGTTAATTCTACAATTATAATATACTTTCATCAGTTGTAACAAACAAACCAGACTAAAACAAAATATTGATAATGGAAGGTGTATGGAAACATTGTATATTTTACATGATTTTTCAGTAAATTTACAATTCCTCTAATTAAAAAAAAATAAAACAAAACTAAATAGAAACCATGAAAAATAAATGGTCATTTCTTCAAAATGAATTTTTACTATGGATATCAAGTAGATGAATTAATTCACAACAAAGCAAGAATCTGAAGATATGGAAAAGAAAATTGAAAAGATAAGAGATACATTTGAATGAAAGATCCTAAAAAGATCCTTACACATTTCAGAATAAGAAAATGAGAAGATGCTGGACTAGTAAATTTTAATAATTAGTAGAAGATAATATATTTTAACTGAATAAATACTTGAGTCTTAGAATTCGAATGGGTATTAAGTTTCTAGCAGATAATGTGGAAAAAGACATACGTCAAGATAAATTATAGTGACATTTATGAATCAAAGGAGAAATTAGAAAGTCTAATACAATTTTATAAAAAAAAAAAGAACAATTTGCTTATCTAGGAAAGACAGATCGATAAACATTATCCTTTTCATCACTAATACTAGAAACTAGAAGACACTGAACATCAGTTATGGATAATTAAGGAGAAAATTGTGAACCAAGAATTCTAAACCCCGCCAAAATATCACTCCTTAGAGAAGAACAAAGAAGACAGGTAAAGATGTCTAAGAATTCAAATAGTAGTTCTTTCATGATTTGCATAGAAGTACAGAACATTATTGCAGGAAAAGTAAAAAGAAAAAGTCTCAAAACAAGAAAAGACAAAAGGAGACAATAAAGTGATTAGAGATAAATCTTTGTAATACATATATTTATATCTAAATGCATGATGGAAATATAAATGTTAGCATTCATATTAATTGAATATTCTTGGAATAGAAGGAATAAAAAGATATTTTAAAAGATTTCCATAAAGCTTGATAGCCTGGCGTTTTTACCTCAATTTTGCAAAATACAGCTGGTAGGGAAAGAAACATACAGGGCTAAGGTGGTAAGGAAAGAGTAATGTATCTTGATACTATTGGGTATGTATCAATTAATGCCATTTCATATAATAATTAAATAATTAAATTTGGTCATAGTTATGAGTTCAATAAACAGGTCTTGATGAATTTGTTTATTTTATGTTTAGATATTGATATATGCATATTCAATATGTAATTATATATTTGTTACAGGAATATTTTTGTTATTGATTTCCGTTCCTCTTCATATTCAATCTTTGTTCTTGTTTTTCTTTTATTTCCATAATCCATTGATGTTCTGTATATTAAGAATCCTTTGGTATATTTATCTTTCAAATTGACTTGATAAAGGATTCCAGTAAAAAGATTAAGGCCCACCCTGGGCCATCCCTTAACTGAAATAACCTAATCAAATGGCCCTACTTACAATGGGTTTATAACCACAGCAATAGATTAGCTTTAAGATGATTTTCTGGGGTCCATACAGCTTCAAACCATCACTCCACTCTCTGGAGCCCCAAAACACATTTTCTTCCATATGCAAAATACATTCATTTCATCATAATATCACCAAAGCCTTAAATCATTTCAGTAACAATATTACATATGAAGTCTCATCAAAATCAATTATAGATATGGTCTGTCCTGGGGCACAATTCCCTTCCTGTTGTAGACCTGTGAAACTTAGAATGCAAGTTATCTGCTTTCAATATACAATGGAGGGGCAGTCATAGGATAAAAATTCTCATTCCCATAAAAAGAAATTGGAAGGAAAACAGAGGTCATGGGTCCCATACAATTCTGAAACTCTGCAAGGCATACTCCATTAGATTTCAAGGTCTGAGAGTCATCTATAGGACAATGCATTGTCCTTGGGGCCTTATGGGGCATCAATCCTACCCTTTCCAAGTACTTTCACAGTGGCCATGCTCTGCCAAACACTTTGGTGAAGGCTCCACTATGTCCAAGCATTGGGGTGATAGTCAGGCTCTCGGCCCCACCCTCTTCAAGCATTGGGGTGGCATCCAGACTCTCCAAAATCCCAAAGTCATCTGAGAAATGGATTGAAGCTCTAGGGCATACTCACCCATTCCACATACATGGGTGGATCTGCTCTCTTGGTCTGAGACAGCATCCATGGTCCTGTCCTCAAAGTGACTTTTCTTTAATCTGTCTATTTTCTGTCCCTTTTAGTCCAGGCTGGAAGTGGTTCCATATGTACAGATCTCACAAAAAACTTATCGGTTTCACATGTAATACATAGATGTCTAAGCCATGAAACAACAGAACTTTCCACAGATCCTTCCTGGATAACTGCATTTCTAATCCTGACTTGCACTGAAATGGCTGACTGGTTCTATATTCAGTTAAATCCTCACATGGAACACCATTTTCTGGGACTTATTTTCCAGAAGCTCAGAGTTAGTTTGGAAATCTCCTCAGCTAAATATCAAATCTCGTCACTTTCAAATTCTACCTTATATCTGACATCAGAAAACAATTTTGTTAAATTTCTGAGGGTTGCCTTTCTTCCAGGTTGCAATGACACATTCATCATTGCAGTCTAAGGCTTCACTGGAAGTACCTTTAATATCCATGTTTCTACCAACAGTCTCTTCAAAGCAATCTAGGCTTTCTCTATCAACCACCTCTCAATGCTTCCAAAATCTACACATTTTTGGTATTTGCCATAGCAGCAGCATCAAAACAATACCTTCTTCCTGAAGACCGACTGCCAGTGATCCTAGACTCCTCTGTCACGTGACAAGGCACAGGGTTGCCTCTGCTGATCGCTCCCTTTTCTTCTGGATTTCCTTGCTTCTAGCTTCCATATCTTTCTCTCTATTTCTCTCTGTATTCATCCAGTTTACAAAGGACTCTAGGAAGAGCATTAAGACCCACCTTAGGTTATGCCTTAACTGAAGTAAACTAATCAGACGGTCCTGCTTACAATATGTTTATACAATAGGTTTATACCCACAGGAATGGATTAGCTTTAAGAACACGATATTCTCGGGTCCATACAACTTCAAATGATCACATTATCTAATTCTGATTAATCTAGAACTCCTTTATTGGAAACTACCTTCTTCAATTGACACATTTCAATAGAACATTTATCTAATGTGAGAAGCCTAAAGGTTAAGTAGTAGCATAATTGTGCAAATAGGGAGACAGAAGTAGGAAATTAAATTAATATTGTTATAATAAAGTCACTTCTGAAAGATGATAGAAGAAAATTTGAGCTTTTAACAGTTAACATGTAAGAATTTATGAAATTGTAGTATCATTTTTAGGGTAATTTTAGATCACCAAGGAACAAAATCTATGTGTTAAGACTGGAAAAGAAAACTAAGTACTCTAGAAATTGGCAGATCTAAAAATTAGCTATTTGAATAATTTTATTCTTATTAGTATAATTGAAGCATTTGAAATCTCTGTAACTAACAGCATTAAAATTCACATACAACAAAATAATAAACACAATAATATTCTTTTCTCTTTTATATTTCAGTTTGATCCACTGTCTTTCTAACCTGCTCTATCAATTATTTCATTGCGGTGGTTGGTGTGGAGACATGGGGTAGTTACTTTCGGGTTGTTGAAATAGGAAAATATAGAGACTGAAAAAGGAAATGTTCACCTTTTCACTACTAAAATAGTAATTTGGAAAAAATACCATATTGTATTTAATAGTCAGTGTTCACTAGGGAACCAGAACTGATGGGAGATATATGTATATATTATGAGATTTTATAAAATTGTCTCATGGGACTATGTAGATGCACAAATCCAAATTCCAAAGGGCAGTTTGCAAGCTGGGAACTCCAATGAAAGTTTTCGATGAATTTCCTAGGAGAAATTGGACAGCTGAAGCAGAGTTGAAAATTCTCTCCTTCTGTGTCCATTGATTTCAGCTTCTGGTTTCTGGGATTTTCTTTGTCTCTTCACTACTACTCATCCCCTTTATAAAGACTCCAGTAAGAGGATTACAACCCAACCTGGGTTACACCTTACTGAAGTAATCCAATCAAAAGGCCCTTAACTGAAGTAACCTAATCGAAAGGTCCCATCTACTACAGGTTCATAAAAACAGCAATGGGTTAGCTCTAAAGACATGATTCCTCTGGGGTCCATGAAGCCCATTAACTACCATAATATTCTCAAAAGTTCTCCTTGTTAAGAAAGAAAAATTATATTTGAATTCCTTAGCTCCTGTACACTACAAGAAAGTCAGAGCCATCTAAATTATAAAGAGAGAGTCTGTGCTGAGATAGAGAGACATAAAAGTAGAGATGATGGAGAAGACATAGGGAGTCTATTCTTTCAGACTTGCAGAATTATGGGTAAAAGAAAAGAGGCAGAGGGACTGACTGACAGATTAGATTGCCTGGAGATGATGGAGAAGACATAGGGAGTCTATTCTTTCAGACTTGCAGAATTATGGGTAAAAGAAAAGAGGCAGAGGAACTGACTGACAGATTAGATTGCCTGGCCTCATGTCTGTGGGCATTAAGTCCATGAGAGGCTTGTTAGGTAGGTTGATGGGGACAAGAACAACCAACAACTGATCATCTATGTGGAGAGATTAGCCGTGTAGTTCCTTTTGAGTCAATTTTGAGTTTCCTGTGGCTTAAAAAGGACTCAGAGAGACTTCCATGTCCCTGTGTACAGACCAGGAATACTGCTTAAGGCACTGCCAATGTATTAGGAAATGTGTGCCCTTTGAGAGAGGATTTGAAGTATTTGTGACTCCTCAGAGGCCTGCTCAAACTTGAGACAATGAGAGTGGCTGCCAGAACAGTAACATATACACAGGACCAACTATATAACTTGTGGATCCCAGTGCAAAATGAAAATGGAGTGCTGCATGAAAAAAATGTGAAGGAATTTCAAGTCAAGGGACAGAAGAGCATTAAACTAAGAGTGAGGCCCTTCTCAGTAGGGATCCTATGTAATTGTACATTTCACATGCCCATGAAGCCAGCCCTTTGAATACACAGAAAAAGTGGGAACAAAGTGGGACAAAGTCAATAAAGAGTTTATGAAACCTCTCTATTGGCAATGAGACTGTTAGCAATGAGCAGAGAAAGGGTGTCCTAGTGGAAATTGGAAGACCTGCAGAATAATATCGGGACCTGTAGATGTACCTCATGTACCTCGTGTTCTTCTTCTGCTACAACATAAGGTAATGCAAGCCCCTTCCCATTTTTCCATATAGAATGTTCAAAAGAAAAGATCAGAAGGGACCAGTGAATAGAAAAACTAGACATTTATCCTAAATTGGATCAGACTGAGTTTACCAGATATAACTCAAATTAGCCTTAGTCCCTCAACATATGCTATAACAAGATCAATTCAATTACAGAACAAAACAAAATTTGAATTATTTCCACTTGAGTTTTAACTGTGAAATTTCAACCACGTTAAGGCTTTTTTATCATGTGAAGGAAAGCTTAAAATTTCCAACAAATTTTAATTATTGCTTACTATTTTTCTAATTGAAATTACATCTTTATTATTGAGACAGAAATGAAAATATGTTAATTTATTTTTCATCTGAATTGCATTGTTCAAGAAACTTTATCATATATTACAAAATAGTTTGCCTGAAACTAGCTAATAAGGATTTCCTTAATAGTTAAATAAATATCTTATAAATTATAGAGTGAACTATGAAAAAACCCACAATATTATCATATTAATTTTCACAAACCTCCCCATGTTTTTTTATAAGTGTACAGAATGAAAAAAATTACTCTGATTTCAATGCTTTTTAATGACTTTGAAAACTTGTCATCAAGAGAGTACTTTTCAAAATAAGATTTTGGAAATCCAGGGTAAAACTTAAAAAAGCAAAATAATTCATAGGCTTTAGAGTTTACAGTTGAAAATTCACAACACCATCATCAAAGAAAGCCGAAAACAACAGAATTTTGTTTCAAACTAATTCATCCTGGATCTGCTGAAGATATATGCTGGGAATGAAATAGTCTCTTACTGCAGACAGTTTATTTTCTTCCAGAAATGTTCTGAGTAAAGAGTAATGGCAGTAAAAGAAGCAGTTAGCAAGTGAAGAAGGGTTAAATGAGGATTCTTTCCAAGGGCAGATTTATAGAAGCAGTTATAACATCAAATAGAGAAAGATTCAGTGTGAGTGATGGTGTTGGTGGCTGTGATATGACAAGGATAAGGTGGCAACAAATGAAGTTATATGCTGAAATTCACTTTAAATTTGACATTGTGATATGTCCCTATTGTCCCTCACAGAAGATTTCATATCTTCCTGTCTACACATTTCTTTAGTCCCTTTGAATTACTACACCTGTGACTATCTATTTTGGTCACTTAAATGCTGACATTTCTAGTCACAGTACAAATTCCATGGTAAATTAAAACTATACTGGATTGTCTTTAATTTTCTATCCCTCCCGTATGATGAACTCCCAAGATGAGCATTTAATTGACGAATTGGGGTAATTTTTCACTCTTAAAATCTATGGTATGTTAAAATGCTTAAGGGGAAGCACATACAAGAGCACAGCGTTCCTCACTAAGAATGCTTTATTTTTCACTAAAATATGTGTGATTTTGATTAAACAAATAGGTTCTGTTTGATTTAGGAAATTCCATGATTAACAAGCACTTTCATCTAGTTGTTTGAATATTTAATACAGTTTTTATAATTAATGAAACAATTTTAATTGGAATTGTACTAATGAAAGGGGACAATATGAAAAGCTAAGGAATATTTCTATACAGAAAATACATATTGCCACAGGTAGAAATCAAAATTGTACCTGTAGATGAGATTGGCATTAAATTGGGAAATACATTTTGAGGGAGATTTAACTTTGAAATCTGTATATCATTTATTATTGAGAATATCTAGACACACTTTAAGAGAGTCAATGGAACCTCATATTCCAAATTCAAATTGTATTTATTTATGATATTCAGATGTGATTATTGGTGTTCCCCATAGGAGATAAAAGAATTCTTGGAAAATTTATTTTCTCTCTGAAATATTAATTTGGCAAAACCTAACAATTTTCACTGTTATAACATGCTAATAATCCTTTATTACACTTTAAACTTATGTACAGAGGTTTGTATATGAATCACTTAACTTTAAATAGTAAATAAAGTAATCAATCGAGATAAAAATAATAGCTTGAAAGTAGGCAGCAAGATATGATTGGATTAGTATTGGTGCCAAAAAATTATTTTAATACAAAGTATTTTCTATATATCTTTCCACCTACCAATATAACTAATTTCTTTCTATCCATCCATCTATCCTGCCGTTTATCCTTTTTCTACCAATTATGTGAAAACATCTGGATTTGTATTAAATATTAATAAAGGTGAAACTGTCAAGAATACTTTTTTCCCTTTTTTTCTTTTCAATAAAGTGTGCATAGTTAATTAAATAGTATTTGAAGAATAAATTATTGCAAAGAAAAACAAAAATAAAAGAAATTTTCTAAGGTTCTGAAATGTGTTGTGTTTGATGAAGAAAAAAATCCAAAAATGCACTGAAAACAATAAGAATTTATTAATGCAATATAAACGTTTTAGAAGTCCCCTAACTTTGACATTAATAATTCTTTTAAAAGAAATCAGATAAATCTTGGCACTTAATGCACTTTGGCATTAAGGTGCATTAAATCAGATAAATCTTGGCACATACTACAACCATCTCTCCAACCATTACAAGACTCATGACCCCAAAACCATGCAATATTAATAACAGTTTGCCAACATGAGCCTAAACTTTGGCTACTTGTTATTTAAAGGTGCCCAAATATATCTTGCCAACTCTGACCACAGAAAATTTAGTTTCATGAAGAATTTGATGAGGAATTGAGGCAACTCTTGAGAAAGAACTCATCCTAAAGTAAGATATAATAAGGCAGAAAAGTTAACAGTTGGGTCTAACAGACATTATAATATTGCTGGAGTCAGCAAAGCCATCTAGTAGCAACTGAGATATCTTAACCATTTGCAGTACCAGAAGTAGAAGAGAAATTGTCTAATTGAGATAGCATGACTTCATCCAGGAAAACGGGGTTTGCACAAGAAAAATAACAATACACCCACTGAGGGGCTGAGTTAACCTCTGAGACATGCATAAATGATTCCAAAATTCCATGAGGGGAACTTGTAAATGAGATAATTTTTCTGCTTTACCAATTCCTGTAAGAATTGGTAAAATGCAAGAAATGGAAAGTGTAAAAACAATGGTTAAATCCATAAAGATGTTTAGCAATTAGTGAAAATAAAGTCTGGAGGCTTTGTTCAAAAAGCCAATGGTATCAGGGCACTCGGTATGCATTTCTGTGAAATTCTTGGCCATTTACTTACATGATGATTACTGTAGCTCTCAGCATCACGCTTCACACAAGAGATTCCTAGAAGGAAGGAAGTGAATAAGTAGCAGTCACATGATCTCTCAGAGGCTACAGTTTTGGAATACATCAGAGGGGGCAAGACGGACACAGAGGGTGGTGGCTATCCCTTGGGAGAGAATACAAGGCATTGGGTTTTATAATGGGTTCCTGCAGCAGACAATTATCCGCCTTTTGAAAACCTGGCACATTGCTGGGCTGTGTTAAAGGAAAAAACTCTGACCGTAGTGACCAAGTGCTTGTCAGGTGTAGTTATTGTAGGTGTGGCTGGACCAGCAAGAATCCAATGTGAGAAAAGAATTGAGAAATCCAGATTAAGCACAACAGAACCACAGAATAAAAGCAAGTTTTGTGAGCAGATGTCCCAGGTGCCCTTGTCACTCGCGATTGTTTTAACAGCCTCCTTCCTTCATGTCGCATTGGCAGGACATTGATATCACTTAGCTGCCATTTTCTCCCTACTTCTTAGATGTCTGATATACTATGGCCCCTTGTGCATTCCCTTCCTTCAGTATGCCTTTATAATTCACTGCAGGTAAGATTTTTTTATCTAGCACACTGCTACCTTGTGTCTGAGGCTGTCTGTACTCCACTAGTGTGTCTTCAACATTAGCCAGTGAAGAGACCAGCCTCAAACCTCAATTTATTGCCGGCTTCCTTGGAACACTTCAGGAATCAAAATTGTAGATTAGGTTTCCTGGAAACAGATGTTGAGAAAGAGTTTTGGATCTTTGTTAGGAAATAACACTTGTGAAAGGTGGGAAGATAATGCAAGATTGGGCAAAGGAGAAGCTGAACTGCAAAGGCTTCCTGACAAAGCCTCAGCTCAGCAAAGTCTGGTGGGGAATTCTGGAATAAATGTTTCAAGTCTGAAGTGCCCTGCATTGACTTCTTGGTTTCCACATCTTTCTACACCTTGCTAAGTCACAAGGTGCATACTACCCTGGAAAGGATGATGAGAATGAGTTACAGAAGAAATCTGCTCTCTGCACTCCTTGCAGTTGAGTCTTTGGAAGGAGTTCTGCATTGAGTTTGCTGTGGTCTACCAAAAATGCCTGTGGGCTGAGTGCTGGGGAGTTTACTCAGTGGGAAAATCAAATGAATGTGCATCTCCGCGGGTATAATTTGTTTTCATAAGCCATTTTCGTTTTCCCTGCTTTGATCATGCTCCAATGACTTTAGAGAGTTAATTTTCTATGTTACGTCTAGGTTTGTAATTGTTACCACTGTATTAGTCAACCAAAGGGTTGCTGATGCAAAATACCAGAAATCTGTTGGTCTTTATAAAGGGTATTTATTTGGGGTAGAAGCTTACAGTTACTAGGCCATAAAGGATAAGTTTCTTCCCTCACCAAACTTTGTGAGGGTTCTGGCTTCCTGGGTTCCTCTCTTCCTGGGGCTTGCTTCTTTCCAGGTTCAGCTGCTTGTTCTCTCCACAAGGCCAGCTGTAGACTATAAGGCGAACAGCTCATCTCTTTTCCTGGAGCCTTCTCTCCTTCCTCACGACCAAGCTCCTCTGTGTGCTTATATCCCCAGGATCCAGCATTACAACTCAGCATCAGAACTCCAACTCAAAACTCCAACTTCAAAACTCCAACTAACTCCTCTGCTCTGCCGTGTAGTTTTATATACTCAACACTCAATGCCCTACTGACATGGCCCAGTTAAAGCCCTAATCATAACTTAATCACTCCCAGAGGAACAGACCAGTTTACAAGCATAATCCAACATCTATTTTTGGAATTCATAACTATATCAAACTGCCACACCAACATAAGTTATTGTACCATTTCTGAAGCCAAATACCACATCCTATGTTTTTAATCTCCCCACAGATTGTCTGCAGGGTATAATTTTGCCATGACTTTTGAGTAAGTTTTGGCAGTTTATATCTTTTTAGGAATTTGTCCATCTCAGCTATGCTATCTATTTTATTCAAAAGAGTATTCCCTTACCAACCATTTTTATTTCATAAGGTTGGCAGTGATGTACCCTGTTTAATTCCTAATTTTAGTAATTGGAGTCTTTCCTTTTTGTCATGATCAGTCTAGTTAAAGGTTTCTCAATTTTGTTGACCTTTTCAAAGAACCAATTCTTGCTTTCTTTGACCTTGTCTATTGCTTTTCTACTCTTTATTTCCCTTTATTTCCCCTATAATCTGCCTTTTTGCTTGCTTTGCATTTATTTTTACTTCCTTTTCCTAGATTCCTAAGATTGCAAGATGTTACTGATTAGTGATCTTTCTTCTTTTTTAATACAGGCATTTACAGCTATAAATTCCCCACCAAGTTGCAATCCAACATTTGGTATGTTGTATTTTTGTTTTTATTTGTGCCAAATTATTTTTCATTTTCCCTTGCAATTTCTTCTTTGACTCATTGGTTATTTAGTAGTGTGTTGTTTAATTCTCCTATCTCCTTCTTCATTGTTTTCTAATATAGTTAAATTTTGGTCAGAAAATGACCACAATTATTTCATCCTTTTAAATACTTTATATGGTTTGTATGATTTCAATTCTTTTAAATTCCTTGAGGCTTGTTTTATGGCAAAACATATGTTCAATCTTGGAGAATGTTCCATGTGCACATGAGAAGAATGTGTGTATTCTGCTGTTGTTGAATGTAGTATTCAATAGATGTATGTCAGGCCTCGGTTTATGGTGGTGGTCAATACTTCTATTTCCTTATATGGAAGTTTCTGCTAATTTTATATTGTTTATATCTCCCTTCAGTTCTGTCAGTTTTTGCTTCATGTACTTTTGGGTTGTCATGTTAAGCGCAAGTTATGTTTATATTTATTATGTCTTCTTAATGGATTAACCCTTCTATTATTATAAAATGTCCCTCCTTGACCTTAGTTAACATTTTTGTCTCAAAGTATAGTCTAATATTACTATAGCCTCTCAGCTCTGCTTTGATATCTATTAGTATGTTATGTCTTTCATCATGTTTTTACTTACAAACTATTGTGTCTTTGAATCTAAAGTGGTGCTATTGTGTACAGCATACAGTAGGGTGATTTAAGAAAACAAAACAAAACATTCTGCATCTGACTTATTTCACTCAACATCATGTCCTCAAGGTTCTTCCATGTTGTCATATGCATCCCAATTTCATTTCTTCTTAGAGCTGACTAGTATCCCATTGTATGTATACACACATTGTGTTTATTCACTCATCGATTGATGGACACTTGAGTTGTTTCCATCTTTTAGCAATTGTGCATAATGTTGCTATGAACATCAGTGTGCAAATGTCAGTTTGTGTCCTTGCTTTCAGTTCTTCTGAATATATTCCTAGTAATGGGATTGCTGTGTAAGATATTGGCTAGAGTTAGTAGTAATGTTTTGATGATGCTCTTTCATAGTTTGAAACAATTGTTTCACAATAATTCAAAATGTTGTTGGCGGTGTAATGTAAGGGAGCCTTGTATGATGATATGCATGTTTGTTTTGTAAGTTCACAACTTTTACAATACACTTATTGTTTATGAATGTTCATGTTTGAATGATAAACTTCAATAAAATAGTTTTAAAAAAAACATTCTGCCAATCTCTGTCTTTTGATTGCAGTGTATAATCAATTTTTGTTTAATGTGATTATGAAGCTAGAATTTACATCTGCCATTTTGCATGTTTTCTACATGCCTTATGTTTGTTTGTTTTTTCTGTTTCTCCATTACTACCTTCCTTTCTGGTGAACCATTTTAATTACCTTGTTGTTTCTTTTAATATATTTTGAGTCATTTTCTTAGTGGTTGCCCTGGTGATCATAATTAACATCTAACTTTTAAAAAACTAGATCAAATTAACACCAACTTAATTTCATAATAGTTCCATTATGTCTCCATTCATTACACTTCTTGTACTATTATTGCCATATAAATTACATCTTCATACACTATAAACACATCAATGCAGTTTTATAATTATCACCTTATGTAGTTGTGTTTTAAATAAGAGGGGAGAAAAAAGAGTTACAAACAAAAAATAAATATGTAATATATGAAATATTTATCTATGTAGTTACCTTTACAAGTAGTCTCCATTTTTCATCCGGCTACAAATTACTGTTTGGTGTCTTCATTTCAGCATGAAGGATTGCTTTAATATTCCTTGTAGGGCAGATCTGCTAGTAAAGGATACTCTGTTTTTGTTTTGCTAAGAATGTCTTAACATCTACTTCATTTTTGAAGGTTAAATTTGTGGGATATTGAGCTATTAATTGACAGTCTTTTTTCTTTTAGCACTTTTAATATGAAACAGTGCTAGGAACTCCGATTGCTAGTTAAGGTTCTGCTATTAATCAACTTAGGCCAACTCATATATAAGCAGTTGTTTATCTCTTGCTGCGTTCATGATTCTCATTATATTTTGTCTTTCCACAACTTGACTATCATATGTATAGGTGTGAATTTCTCTGAATTTTTGCTAATTGGAGTTTATTGATCTTGAATGTGTCCAAATCTGAGAAGTTTCAACCATTATTTTTCAAATGTTATTTCTCCCCATGTTTCCCTCTTCTGTCCTCTGGTACTCCTTTTTTGTATGTCTTGGCATGTTTGATGGTGACACACAGGTCACCATCATTTTCTTCATTCTTTTACCTTTCTCTTCCTCAGACTGGATCATTTTCATTGACCCATCTTGCAGTTTGCTGATTCTTTCTTCTGTCGGCTCAAATCGACTTTTGAGCTTATGCAGTGATTTTTTTCATTTCAATTATTATACTTTTCTATTCTAAAATTTCTATTTTGTTGTTTTTATAATTTCTAACTTTTTATGATATTTTACTTTGGTGATAAATTGTTCTCAGACTTTTCTTTAATTCATTAGACAAGGTCTTAATTTGACTACATTTGCAATATATTATTTAAAGTACTTGTCGAGGAAGTCTATCACCTGGGCTTTCTCAAGGACAATTTTTTTTTAAAATTGTTTTTATTTTCTGTGTGTAGTTCATACTTTCCTGTTTCTTTGCATATTTAATAATTTATTTAATGAGAAACTCTGTAAATCATAACCACCACCCCCTTTCCAGGGTTTTTTGTTTCTGTTATCTGTTGTTGTTTGTGTTGCTGCTGCTGTTTTCTTTAGTGGCTTTCCTGTACTGAGTCTCTGAATGCATGTTGAGGAATGCCTTAATCTTCTGATAGTTTTCAACTCTGCCTTAGACTTCACTTATTACTTTTGGAGAAAATCAGTAAGAGGTGAGAGATTAAGGCCTACTGATTTCCTTCCTTGCCAAATTCTATGCAGTGATATCCAGGGATTCTAGATCACCAATAATATGCTGGAGCTTCTTAAAAGACTTTTATGGACATAGAATTACTATAGAAAAACTTAAAATGTTTAAGTTTTCCCACGAGACTCCTCTTTGATTCAACTTTTATCACAGCTTCAGGTAGCTGTGATGGTAAACAATCCCCTATGATTTTTTTTTTCCCCCTGAGGTACCAGGGGCCGGGCATTGAACCCAGGATGTTGTATGTGAGAAGATGGCACTTGACCACTGAACCACATCAGCTTCTCTGAGTTGGTTTTCTCATTTGTTATGCTTGTTGTTTTTGTCACATTTTAGCTTTAAAGTTGTTATTCAACAACTAAAAAAAGCACGTTTCTCTCTTAATATATATATTGCCTTCCAAATCTCACAACATAGATCACAGAAACTATCAAGATCCTCTTATCCTTATATTTCCAGCGTTCATTTCATTTCATTAAGAACTCCTAGCTCCCCTGTTTTGCATCTCTATGTGCCATGTTTATAGTGGCATGTTTTGTCTGGGTTCACTCATGTGTGGTGTGTCACTGCCACTCTTCTAGGCACCTCTGCTTTTGGAGTTTGGCTGTTAGCTAGAATCTGTGTTCCATGCTAGACCATAAACATCATAATGCCTGAGGTTTTGCTTGTTTTATACTTTCCCCAAGATTTGGAATCCAACCTATTCTTGACATATAGTAAGTATTTAGTCATAGTACTTGACTGAGGACTAACTGATTTTATTTAATTTAAATATTATCTGTTTTATATATATTAACTCATCAAAATTGTTCTCAGTTTACAGGTTTATGCTCCATTGAATTCTTGTCTTATAAAGATATTAGAATTCCATGATGTAGAGCTATAGAATAAGGGAAAATATAAATCCTGATTTGGTATTGTAACATGACATCAAGCATCCAGAGAGGAAATATTTCAGAAGAACTGAAAAAAAGGCAATGAAATATAACCAGCCTTAACTACTTGATGTATAAGGGAAAAGTGGTTTAGCATCATTTTCCCCCAATTAATTGCTTGAGCTTCTACCTGCTCCATTAGCAGAAATAACATCTCCTTCTTGCACTAAAATAAAAAAAAAATTTCAAGCATTCTGGGAGCTTAAATTGTTCAGATACATGTCTGACTCTGTTTTTCATTTCTACATAAAAAGTTTTATCAAGCTCATAATGCCTTGGCTTTTAAAAAATAATCACAGAATCATTATGTATTTTATTCATTTTAATCTTTGTTTTGGGGACATTTTAAAAACACACACTAACATAAAGAAAATGGCATTATGAGACTCCATGTACCAGTAATTGTTTCAGCAATTATTAACAATCTCTTATGCATATTTCATCTGTCTACCCCATTTTGGAAAGTACATGATAGAGTGCTTTAAACCAAATCCAAGACATAAAATCATTTAACTAGAGATACCACACCATAAATCTTTAAAAGATGATGACTTTTTAGAAATACCATAATACTGATATCACACCTAATAAAATTAAAGTTAATTAAGCATCATCTACTCATAAGCCTGTTTCAAATTTTTTCTAATTGAGTAAAAAAATGTGTCTTTACAACCACTCTGTTCTAATCAAGATCCAAATGAGAGCTCTATGTTAATGTTATTGCTTTATGCTCTTACATATTAAAATTAGTGGACACTGATCTAAAACAGTCCAGCAGAATTACACTACCAACCTCCATTGCACCGGCTGCCATCAAAATCTATGCTGTCTCACAGATCAATAAATGTGATCTTTTTGCTCTCCTTGACATAATTCCTGGGATTCAGACAACTTTTCTTTTGTATCCTCCAGTCACAATGGCTCAGATTATATACACTCTTTCTAATGCAATGTGCAACTGACATTATATGTATCCTTCTGCATAACTCAGGATGATGACTCTCTCAGTGAAAGACATTGCAAGTGACGCCAAAGTATCTCACACTGTATCCATAGCTTTTACAGTGAAACAAACAAACAAACAAAAAACAAATTTATTATATTAAAACAGAAAGCATTTATTTAGCTCATAGCTAAAAGAACTAACCACTTGGGAAGGGCTCAGTTGGGCATCTCTTCAACTGGTTTTGGCTGGGTTCACCCATGTGTGTGTCACTGCTACACTTCTACACTGACAATTAACTAGACTAATAAGGGAAACTGAGCCATGTGTCTTTCATACACATAGCTTGAACTTCTTCATATGATGGCAGTTACAGGAGTTCCAACAGCAGCAAGAGAGGAAAAGCTCCGATGTACAAACATTCTTTATCTTCCTGTCTGCATCATGTGCACTATTGTCCTGTTGGTCAAAAAAAGTCACGTAAACAAGTACAGAATCAATGTAGTAAGGGACTATCCAAGGGTAAGGTAGCTCAACAAATTGAAGAGCGTTATGCCTGTAGTCTATCACAAAACCCTACCATTCCAGAGAATTTTATTTATGATGCATTTTGTTGCCTTCTTCACTAAAGAAATACAATCCCACAATTTCGAAGCAGTCCTCTGTAAAATGGCCTAATTAAATATTTTTTTAGAAAAGTAATACAATAATACTATATTCATAACACTAAGAATTTATCTATTTATAATTAAGCTACATTGATAAAGCCCCTTGATTGCTTAGCCTGATTTCCTTCACATAAAATGAGATGATATCTGTCCAGTCTCCAATCAGAATGGCATTTTCAATTGCATCACCCCCACCAGATAACCACAAGGCTCAAATCTATCAGCGCTGTCTCTCAATACACAATAGTGGAAACTGACAAAGAAACCCTGGGAGACTGATGCATTTTCAATAATACAGGGATTTTTTTTTTTCTTCATATCTCCTTTCCTCCTCCCCCCAGTCCCCAACACAGACAAGAGGTTTAAAGCATTCAGTGTGGGAGAAAGCTATTTTACCGCTTTTTCAAATAGGTATTTCTTCAAACTTGAAAAGTTTCATGTCACTTTCAAGTACATGATTAAGAGAGGCAGAGCTAGATCAGATTCAAACTTTCCTCTCTCAAGGCTAAATCTTCTGCAATTGAAAATGCCAGGGTGACAAAAGAAGTTGTCCTGCAAGAATAAACTGTTCTGGCTGAAAGGATCTAACTGTCCCCTATCATTCTGATGTTACCTGTGTTATTTTTATGGGTGTCACATTTATATTAGGTAGAAACACTAAAATTAAATTGAAAACTAATGGCACCTCAGGAAAAATGTCAAGCAAGTGTTATTTTTCAACAATCCTTGTTGACTGGGAGAACTTAATGTCAGGCTGCTAGTGTGGTGAACATGAAGGTTATCAAGCATGTCATGAGCTGAGCTGAATGGCATCATAAGTTTGATCAGGAATTTAAATGTCTTAGAGATAATGGGATAGAAAAATCACTCTGACCCACTTTCTGTTTTCCATGGGCCATCTTTTTTCCCTTAGCTACTTCCCTGTAACCTATAGGATTATGTTAATTTATACAGACATAATTATAAGGAAGCCAGAGAATATTTAGAAGATATTAGTTTCACCAATGACTCAGTTCTTATCTCTCCCTGAAGTGTCAGCTACTCTTCTAATACACTTAAAAAATATAAAGCAATCAGAGAAAATTTTAAAAAACCTATTTTGTGCTTTT
>JAQZBX010023898.1:0-14893 GCA_029593785.1 Cabassous unicinctus
ATCAGATATGTAGTTTCCAAATATTTTCTCCCATTGAGTAGGCTGCCTTTTAACTCTTGTGATAAAGTCCTTTGATGCACAGAAGTTTTTAATTTTGAAGAGGTCCCATTTATCTATTTTTCTGTCATTGCTTGTGCTTTGAGTGTAAAGTCCAAGAAACCATTGCTTAACACAAGGTCCTGAAGATGCTTTCCTACATTTTTTCTTCTAGGAGTTTTACAGTGCTGATTCTTATATTTAGGTCTTTGATCCATTTTACGTTAATTTTTGTATATGGTGTGAGGTAGGAATCTTCTTTAATTCTTTTGCATATGGATATCCAATTCTCCTAGCATCATTCGTTGAAGAGACTATTCTTTCCCCATTGAGTGGACTTGGCAGCTTTGTCAAATGTCAGTTGGCCAGAGGTATAAGAGTCTATTTCTGAGCTCTCAACTTGATTCCATTGGTCAATACATTTATCCTTGAGCCAATACCATGCTGTTTTGAGCACTGTAGATTTGTAATATACTTTAAAGTCAGGAAGCATGAGTCCTCTAACTTTGTTATTCTTTTTGAAAATGTTTTTGGCCCTTTGGGGCTCCTTGCCCTTCCAAATAATTTTGATAATTGGCTTTTGCATTTCTGCAAATAGGCTGTTGGAAATTTTTTTGGTAAACTATGTATGTTATTTTATTTGTAACCCTATATGTTAAGATGGGACACTGTTAAAGTAGCAACCACTTAAAATGCAACAACCAAGAAACCAGTATGAAATGTGGCATTTTAAATTAATAACAAAAAATCAAATGGAAGCAGTGTCTAAAATAACTAAGATAATTCAGAGCAAAGGCCATTAATTCAGGCTCCACTTTTTAGAAATTTGATCATTCAACATGGGCTAAGTTAAATCTACCCTTAGAGACAGAATGAGGGTAAAAGTGAGGAAAGTATTAAATAAAATTTCAGGGACTCCCTAACTTATTTTTGTTTAAGAACTTTAGAATGAATTTTCTACATTGAAAAAATGATTAACTATAAATTTCTTTTATGTTCATTCATACATGACCTTATTTGAAGCAATGTATTTGCCAGCAAAATTCATGTCAAAAAATATTTCTAAGTATCTTATTTCCTTATTTCACTAGTTTGAACTAGTTGTGCCAGTGATCATTCTGAATATCTATTGAAACCTAAGAATTTAATGAAGTGATTCTGAAACTAAGGCAATTTTTCTATAATCTGCTTATGAATAGAAAACAAATTGTTGGTTTTTAGTTAAAGTGGCTGGAAGGATTTTGCAAAAAAGAAATACTAAAGAACCAAAGCAATTAAAAAGCTCTTAAGAAGTTGGGGACTGGGTGGAGCTCAGTGGTTTGAGTGCCTGCTTCTCATGTATGAGGTCCAGGGTTCAATCCCTGGTACCTCCTTAAAAAAAAAAAAAAAGGGAAACTGGAAATTCCATCAAGGCCAGTAGAGTACCTAAGGCACCTCAGGTTCAGATGATATAATCATCTTCATGTAGATTTCTATAGATCTATGTGCGTGGGTTTTACTATCTTAAGAATGTGAAGCCGAAAAAGTAATGTTCAGCAATGATTATTGCTGACAAGAAATAACAAGGCCAGCCACATAGTGAAAGATTTCTCCAAGTATACAGGAGATAGGTCTTACCTGAGGAGAGAATGTATGAGATCAAAAAAGAGCAAATGTTTATTACTTGAGCACAAGTTAAGTGTAACCTAATATTTCTATATTAAAGGTTTCTTAAAGAATGCCAGAGGTGTAACAAGGTTATAACTGTATTTACTATGAGCACTAAAAATGTACACATTTTAACTAATATGCATTAAACCCTAACAATGCTTCTAACAATTGTAGATTTAGCTTGATACTCCCTACATGGCTTGAGAGACACGCTAAAATCACAAAGTTGGCATTTCTCATGAATATGCACATATTGCTTAACGCCACCTCGCCCGCCACCATGCACTGGAGCATCAGGGCCTCTGACTATGAGCCATGCTGAGGCCAGCCCAGCGCTTAGCACCGCCCCCTCGGAAACCCCGCCCCAGACCCGGGCTTAGCCCCAGCCAGCCTGGGGGCTTCGCCACTGCAGCTCCACGCTGCACAACCCCCCATCCACACACACGCACCCCACCCCGGCCCCATGCAGGGGTTCCCCTCCTGAAGGAAGGGGGCGGCGGGGCCCCGGGCGCTGCCGCCACCTCAGGTGCTGCTTGGGTCCCCACCTAGGCCCGAGTTGTCTTGCTGGTTCTCTGACCCCTATACTTGATGCTTGCACCCTTTCCCAGGCGGGGTCTCCTCAGGAGGAGCCACTGGATCATAAAAATGTCCTGCCGGGAGACTGAAACTTTGGGGACTGCAGCGAAGGGGAGCAGCCAGGAGGCTTTCTTTGCCCTGTGTCAGGACCGGTCCCCCTTCCCTGGAATTTTTACTGGGATTGCATTGAATCTGTAAATCATTTGTGTAAAATTGACAATATTTTATATGTGTAGCAGGACTCCTCAGGATGGGAGTTTAGCACTTTGTTGTTTATTGTGTGGGTCTATAGCCACTGAGATAACACCCTATGACAAGATGAACACCTTCATGTTCCATAGAAGCATGCCCCAGGTGCACCCTTTCCCACACATCCTCCCACCACTCACACCCTACAGCTGTGACCTTTCCCTGACATATTTGCCAAGAGAACATTCTCACAATTGTACTTTCAATCAAGACCTCCACCTCCCCAGAGTTCATCTGTTCCTTCCTCCAGCCCTCCCCCCAGTTCAGTGGATAGTCCAACCCACCCTCCAGCCCTACTTGCTCTCACATTCCAGCACTGTCAATCCCACTCATGTCCCTGCACCACCATCACCCCTATCCATTGCCAAACCACCCTCTTCCACCTTATCATAGGTTCTGCCCTGATAGAGCATCAGCTCACCACTCTCTACTCCCTTTCAGTCTCCTGGTAACCTATCTTCCAGATTCTATCTTGGTGAGTCTGCTCAATATGCTTAGGTCATATCAGTGAGGTCATGCAATATTTGTCCTTTAGTTACTGGCTTACTCCCTCTGGGTGTGATACCCCTTGCTTGCATTAAATTCAGCTGAGGTTTCTTTGATTGTTAAGATTGAGTTAGGGCTTTTTTTATTTGACTACGTCAGTGGGGGTGACTCAGGTTGAGTCCCTGCCCCCATGCTAGGTCTTATATGAACCGACACTCACTCAAGAAGACATATGAGGAAAGAATTTTGTCATTTTTGATCCTGCCATGTGACAGAAAGAAGAAGACTCAAACAGCTAAAGCCCAGGGGAAAGATGGACCATGTGTCTCATAGCTTACAGCTGACTTTGGGAAGAGAGCTGAGACTGATACAGGAAACCCTGAGAGACAAGCCCAATGCCAGCCTGCAGCTGAGATTGGGAAGAAGATGTGCCACGGAGCCTCAACAAGAAGAGGAAGCCCAGAGGGGAAGGCTGAAACCTGGCAGAGATGGCCCGCCTTCTTGCTTCAACAAGTGGCAGCTGATTTTGGTGAGAAATTACCTCTTATGGTACCTTGAGTTGAAGTTTCCATGGCCTTGGGACTGTAAGCTTTTACCCCAAATAAATACCCTTTATAAGAGTACAGATTTCTGGTACTTTGCATTGGCACACCTTTGACAGATTGATACAAGGTCTGTTTGGATATTTGAATTTATTCTGTTTGGAATACATTGTGCTTCTTGAACAGGTGTATTTTTGTCTTTTCATAAGAGTTGGGAAATTTTCAGCCAGTATTTCCTCAAATAGTCTTTCTGCCACCTTTCCCTTTTCTTCTTCTGGGACACCCATGATGCATATGTGTGTATACTTTGTGCTATCACTCAAATCCCTGAGACACTGCTCAATTTTTTCTGTTCTTTTCCGGTTGTATGATTTTGATTGTCCTGTCTTCTAGTTTGCTCATTCTTTTGCCTATTCAAATCTGCTGTTTTATGTCTGTAGTCTATTTTTTGTGTGTGTGAGAGGAAGCAAAAGCAGTGCATAAGGGAAGTATATAGCTTTTTTTATTGTTAATGTATTTATTTTTTGAACATCTTTACATTTATTTATTTTAATATATTTACTTTTTATCCATTTACCCCCATGCCCGCTTTGCTGTTTTTGTGTCCATTCATTGGGCAATTATCTGTGTGTTTCCCGCTCTCTCCTCTCATCTTTCTCCTCCTGTCTTCACCTGGATTCCATCCTGGGAACCTCCGATGTGGGAGAGAGGTGGTCTGCACCTGTGCCACCTCAGTTCCTGGTTTTTTGGCACGTCTCGTTTTGGCTCTCTCCTGTGTCTCTCTCCTGTTATGCCATCATCTTGGTGCTTGATTGGGCAGGGCTCAATGGCTCATCCACTCCTGGGGCCTGGGGCCTCACCAGTGCACCTTCTATATTTTTCTTTATTTTACCGGGAGGTCCCGGGGATCGAACCCAGGTCCCTCCGCATGGGAAATGGACACCCAACCATTTGAGCCACATCCGACCCCTGCTATATCTCTTAAGGTTGACCAAAGATACCTAAAGTTACAGTCATTTCCCATTCAGGATGGTCATATAATAAACCAGGCTTATCACCAGCATTCTCAAAACCAGACCTAGGGAGAAAAACTAGGTTTGGGGACACATTCATGGTTTCTAATAACCTACCTACCCTGATTATCACAAAATCAGGACAGCAAGAATATTTGCAGTGTAGTATATTTTTAATCTCTATTATTGTGAATTTCATCACCATCATTTCTGTTATGTTTCTTTTTAAATACTCAAATTCTTCTTTATGCTCTCACATTATCATTTTAATATCCTTTATCTCTTTATGCATATTTTTCTGCATCTCCTTGAATTGATTTAGGAGATTTGTTCGAACATCTGTATTTGCTCCAAATTCTGCATCTCCTCTGAAGTTTTAATTTTTTCCCTTGACTGATCCATATCTTCCTGTTTCTTAGTATGACTTGTAATTTTTTGCTGATGTATAGGCATCTGATTATCTTGACTCTGAAGGTTAGTTTCTCCCTCTTGTCTAGTTTTATGGTTGATTGGCTTTGTGTTAAGGCTCTTTTTTGATGCTTGGTCCAACTTATTCTAGAACTCTAGAATATTCTGGGTTTAACTGTATAGATTTTTCAGCTCTTTTTCATCTGATTCTTATCCTGAATATGTGGTACAAGTTTTGAATTCTACTTTTTGTGTCATTGTTTCACCTCCAGGAGAACGCTTCCTTTCCTCTATTACTTCTCTGGGAATCTTGAACTGTTCTGTTTGTTTTTGTGATGAATTTTCTCCCCAGCTCCTATAATTTGCTTTAATTCTCTCCCTCAGTTAGTGCTCCCTTTTCCTTAAACCTTTCAGTTCTGGGACCCTCCTGTCTTACAGAAATTCAGTCTAACCCCCTCTTTTTTCTCTCCATTATTATTTTCTGCCTTTGGTTTCTTCCCCATTAGGGTATCCCAACCTGGGGAGCCAGATGGAGTCAATCCACAAAGGTGGGTCATTCTAGAAATGTCAATTTTGCATTTAGGTGGTCCAGCCAACAGAAACTGGATTGAATGAGCTCCCCACTTGCCAGCCACTGTTTTACTGCAGTTGCTTTCTCTCTGTCTTTCCCCTGGGGGCCCTTTTCATATGCATCACTCCTCAGTAGATTGTTTTCTGCCCTAGGTCCCTGCAGACTTGGCTTCCCATGCTTAGATATCATGGGCTTCCAACTTGGGCTGTGGGTAGTTCTATAGTCTCTGTTCCTGATAGGATGTGGGAGGGATCTGGGCTGCTGCCTTTGAGCAACTCCCAAGCTGCACTTGATCTAGTGACAGGGAGATTACCATATGACCAGTCATCCAGGACAGAAGTTTTCCAATCTGATATTTTTTTCTTTGATTCAGCATTTGTGGAATCCTTCTCCAGTCTCTACCGTACTCCAGAATTCTAAGCAAGTGGGATTTTTCCTTTTATTTGCTGACTCTCTGGGGTCTTTTTTCAGGCAATGGCTTATATTGCCATGTTGATGTCACCTCATTCTATGCAATTTTATCACATGTGTAGGTTCATATTTCTACCATCACAATCAAGATAAAGAACAGCTCATCACCACAAGGTTTGTTGCCCTTTTATAGTTACACCCACCTCTTTTTTGCTACTCCTTCCAGCCCTCTAGCAACCACTAAATATGCCCCCTCATTTCTATAATTTTGTCATTTCAAGAATGTTATCTAAAATAAAATCACTGTATGTGATCTGATCTTTTGTGATTAGTTTTTCTATATGAGCACAATTTAGAACTGTACTCATTATATTCAAATAGTGCTTCTTTCACCTGATTGAGTGACTTATGCATCTTATGCATCAGTTTCATCATCTGTAAAATGGGGATAACACTGTCTACCTCATAATGTTGTTGTCTATAGCTTGGTAGGCTGTCTGCCACAAGGCAAGCTGGTGCCATAATTGTCTGTTTTCATGACTTGCTTGCCACATTGGATTGTAACCCCCTTGAAACCTTTATTCTGCTCCTAGAAGATGGCCTTGATTGTTGCTCTCTTCTTGCTCATCTATGTGGGTGGTTGGGTTGATCTGAAAAAGACCTTTTGAGTTGAGTAGATTGCCATTTACTCTTAGATGGGGAAGAGAATAGCAGGCATTAGAAGAAGATGGTGCCTAAATGGAGGCTGGCCATGCTCCTGGAAGAATATTGCCAAGAACCTCAGAGAGAGGGATCCTGGGAACATGCTCTCAGGGAGAGCTGCTCCTCCTTGGACCACTAGGTGTCTGTTGTTACCAGACCACAGAGTTCTTATTCAGAAGTTAAACTGAGCAAAAGAACTACCCTGAGATATTTAAGACATTAAACACTACAGACAGTAAATGCTACTATTTCTCTGAAATGTTAAGGTGTGATGGATTTTTAAACTTATATTTGAATATTAATAAATATGGATATGCATTAAAGTTCATATTGTCTTTTGATAGCTGGGCAAAACTGTTTTCTAACTCCATCTAAAATGAACCATAAAACTTCAAACACAAATTAAAAACCAATATTGCTTCTTCAAGTAACTAAGCAAATATTACAATATTATTGTTTACCCCAATGAATACCACTCCAACTGAGCAGAAGTAATCCAATCCCCCAGCTGGAATGATATAAGTGGAATTAAATATTTCAAATAATTTGTTGATAGTTGTTGAAATTCCTGGGCCACTGCTGTGACTTGACAGCTTGGTAATTGCTAATTCACTTTTATGCCAGTCTAAATGGATCCTGGTTGATGGTTTTCATGTTACATTCTAAGACTTCTTGATTGAGTCAGGGTTGCTCCTACAGCATGACTAGGGAGTGCACTAGATTGAAGTTAGTGTAGGGCGAGGCTGTGCCTTATTATGCTTTGTATCTCCCATAGCACCTGCATTCACGGTAGCTTTTCTCAAGGAAGATGCTTAATAAATATGCACTTCATGGGTAAAGCCTATAAAAGGGAATGGGATTTTCCAAAGGGGAAATTAATTGTACTTCAGCTGAGCAAGCCATTCATTCATGTACAGCTTTTGCAGACAGTTGATTTAGTAGAAAGAGCATAAACTTTAGAGTAAGACATAGTTGAGTTCAAATCTTTTCTCTGTCATTTACTAGCCGTGTGACTTTGGGAAAATTACTTAACTTCTCTGGGTGTATTTTCTCATCTACAAAATTAAAATACTGTCCCTACCTATGGAAGATTGAATTATGTACCCCAGGAAAAAATAAGCATGTTCTTAATCTTAATCCATCCCTGTGGGTGTGAATCCATTGTAAATAAGATCTTTAAAGGTGTTATTTTTAGTTAAGGAAGGTGTGGCACAACTGAATGAGGTTGGGCTTTCATCCAGATTATAGGAGTCCTTTTTAAGCAGAACAAAATTCAGACAGATAAAGAAATATATAGAGAGGAGTGGAAGCTGGAAGTCAACAAAACCCAAAAGAGAAAAGATATGACAACACCTTATGCATTGCCATATGACAGAAATGTCAAATACCCAACCATCACTGGCTGCTAAAACCAGAATGTTGCAAATCTTGGGAGGAAAGCATCACCTTACTGATGCCTCAATTTTGGAGTGCTCAAAACCATGAGCCAATAAATTCCCATTGTTTAAACCACCCCATTGTGTGGTATTTGTTTTAGAAGCTGGGAAACTAAAACACTACCTTAGGGTATGTGTACATTTAAATAATTAATATTTGCAAGTACCTATGGCAGTGCCTGGCACAAGATATTCAAGAAGCACGGGCTTAAATTTTCTTCCTATTTTTAAGCACCTATGATTTTATTTTTGGTTGTTGTTCTATTTCTTCCCTCTCCCTGAACATAGTCAATAACATTCATTTAGTTAAGTTTTACTTTTTGCCAAGCTCTGTGTTATGTGGTGGGCATGAAAAGATGAAAAAACCCAGCACCACAACAGGACAAGGATGGCATTCACTGGACAGTGATGGGGAAATCCAGACTTCTGAGAGACCCCTAGCACACTGATGACATGGAGGAAGTGAACAGGAAACATTAGTGGACCTTCCACTCACTGTGCTCATTTCTACCCCTGCTTCTCCGTTACTATTATTCTAGAAACAAATCCTCTCGTTATCCCCAACTTTCAATTCTGGGACAATCCCTGGCAGGAAATGGACCCATGAGTGAACAACTCTGTCACCTTTCTTCTCCCCAAACTTATTCCTTTGAACAACAGGAAACTTAGAATAAAAATTTGTTGTAAAAAATGAAGATTACATGTGAAATAAAGCCTTTATTATTATTCTGTTATCCTCTTAATTTATATTTAGAGTTGTCATGCTCCTACAATGGCAGAAACTTAATTTTGGTAAATTCAGAGTTTCCTCTTCCTCCCTAGGTAGCATCTAGGTACCAGGGATCTTATGTCATTCCAGAGCATATGTAGGAGCCCATTAGTAGTCACACTATCTATCCACATCAATGCCTGCTGAGCTGTCATTTAGCCTATTTTGTCCTTCACCACTGCTTTATGCAGGTAAACTTTTAATGCTTGAAAAGTCTCCTGTAGGTCTGTGTCACTCCGCTGAGTTCATGCTTTGCTTGGTCCATGATTCCTGGGAATCATCCCACACTGTAGGACCACACTACTCTGCAAGGCCTTGTTACCATTGATTTCTGCTGCCACCATACCCCCTCTGTGTCTTCCCACCTCCTGGGCAGTCTGCCCCTGGAAGCCAGCCTCATATGTTCTTTGCCTGGGGATTCCACAAATCTATCTGGTTTTACTCAGAGCCTCTTTGATTGTACTTTGTTCCACTTTGGGGTATCTCTTGATTTGGAACAAAACCAGACTCTATCCCTCTCTGCAAAGCCAGGCCTGAGCATTACTTTAAGGGTATCTTAGGTTGTCACAGGCACTATGACAAATAACACATGCTGCTTGGTTTAACCAACAGGAATTTATTGAATCATGGGTTTGGAGGCTGGAAGTCGAAAATCAAAGCATCAGTAGAATCAGGCTTTCTCTGATGTCAGTAGCATTCTGCTGGTGACTTACTGGCAGTCCATAACTCAACCTCTACCTCCTTCAGATTGCCATCTGTCTCTTTCTACCTCCTCATCAATCCTCCTGCTAATTCTAAATTTCCTCTGCTTATAAGGACTCTGGTCATATTGGATTAAGGCCCACCAAGATTAAGTTTGGCTTCATCTTAATAGGCTCTAAGTTATTTACAAATGGGTTCACATCCACAGAACAGGAGTTAGGGCTTGAACGGGAGTTAGGGCTTTGTGAATCCTAACCTGAGACAAGAGGAGGTGCCAGGGCCAGAGGACCAAGCCAAATCAAACAATACAGGTGTGGGGGGTCATGATTCATTCCATAACAGGGAGCAAAAAATGTGAAAACACATTCTCTTTGGACCCCTTTCTTCTCACAACTGATTTCCCCCAGAAACTGAGGAATGGAGCTTTCTGGCCAGGCATTCTTTCTTTCCTTATAGGCAGTGGTTAGCACTGTTTTTTAGTGTGTGGGTATGGGACAGGGAGGAGGATATACACACTATCTTCCCCCAAACCCTTCCTCTCCATTCTAAAGCAGTACACATGCTGTTTTCATATTTTTACTTCACCAGCCATTCATTTCTCCTTGTCTTCTATTTTTAAAAGGGTTTTTAGATGCCTGAGAGGATTCTTTTTTTAAGATGGAAATATATATCTTCTGGACATGACATGGAATTTTAAGCACAGGAGAGAGCACAATGTTTTCTCAGAACATTAATTGGAGAAGGTGCTTCTGCATTTTAAATCCATTTTCCTGATGAGCTCCCCAACCCCACTTCTTAGTCAAGCTTCTCCTTTTCCAAGAAGCTCTCTCTGGTTGCCCAGCTAACAAGGGGGGAGGGTGGCATGTTTCCCTTGTGCATGAATTTATACATCATCTCCTGTCTATATCATTCTCGCAGCACTTTTGGGCTCTTCTATGTTAGAGTTAACTCTTTAGCAATGTACCCATTTTTCCTGTTAGATTGAAGGTGCTGGGGGCATAGGTAGTGCAGTCCCAATACCTAGCCTCTCTGGGCCCACTGTTCACCTCTCTGTGGTATTCAGCCTTCAGCTCTCACCTGTATTGTCTGATTTGGCTTGGTCCTCTGGCCCTGGCACCTCCTCTTGTCTCAGGTAAGGATTCCCCTATGGGCATTAAGACCATTCTCCTCCCAAACAGCTAGATGAGCCCTCTTCTCCTTCATTCCCGATTTCCTTTAGGTGGAGTTTAGGGTGTGAAAGAGGATTTCTAACAATTTAACATCTCAATGAATAAATTGAGTGTGAGAGTCCAGCAGGCCTTCCTTCCCAGCCTGGCCCTGCCATGTACCAGCTGGGTCACTACACATCGGTTATCTGCCCCATCCAAGCTGAATTTCCCCTTCTTTAAAATGAAGATTTTAATCCCTACCTCACAAGGTTTTGGGGAAGACTAAATATGATTATACATGTAAAGAACTGTGGACTAAGTATCTGCCTAACTAACCACCTGTGCATGTTTTAAAGGCATCCATTGCTGCAATGCTGCTGTTAAGATCCAGAGCTGCTCCATGGAATGGCTGCTCCTGTTGCTTCAGAGGCATAGCATTTGGCATCTCCTGGCAGGCTCTCCTAACTGGCTTATTTTCTGCAGGACTTTCATTTTAGGCTTTGATAAGCAGGCTGCTATTACCATCTTTTGGCCCCCTTCTGCACCTCTCACTATTTACACATTATCTGCAAATGTTCTAATTCCTTTAAGTTTATTGATTGTGGGAGTAATGAATAGAGACTGGTTAGCCTGCAGGTGCTCTGTTAATATCATGCCTAATTTCATAGGCTTCTGGGTTGCAATGCATTTTGTGGTTAAACAGACAAGACTCAGATTACCAGGCCCAGGCCAGCCTTCTAGTCCTATGCCAATGTTTTCATTAGAGACCAAGAAAGGAATTTCAAGTTTTCTAGATCTCTCATCATTGCAAGCAAGAACAATACTGAATTTTCCATCCTGAAGGTTTTCCTGGGAGAGGTATGCTCATTTGTGCAGACTGAGGATTTAGCGATGCCTGATTTTTTTAAAAAGAAGGTTTTTATTTTGGAGTACTTTTAGACTTTACAGGAAAGTTGCAGATAGTAAAGAGAATTCCTATAACCCCCTTCCCAGTTTCTCTCACAGTTAATATCATATATTGTCATGGTATGTTTGTTAAAACTAAGAAATTGCTATTGGTACATTACTGTTAACCAAACTCCAGATTTTATTTGGATTTTAGCAGTTTCTCTATTAAAGTCCATGATACCACATTGCAATCAGTTGTCATGTTTCCCTGATGTCCTCTGGTCTGTGACAGTTTCTCAGTCATTTCTTTTGCTTAATGATCTTGACAATCTTGAGGAGCCCTGGCTACATGGCATCTATATGGCATCACTGGTGATGTTAATATTCACCATTTGGTTAGGGTAATATTTGCTTGGTTTCCCCACTTGAAAATTATTTATTTTTCCTTTAATCTATTTTTCAGAAGTATGTTGCTAACTCTAACCACCCTCAAGAGAAGAAGGTTAGTCTCCTCCTCCTAGATGGGTGCTATCTGCATATTTTACTTGGAATTTTTCTGTATTTTTGCAAACATTTATTTATAACAACATGGACTTATGTACATTTATTTCAAATGTTGGGCTATAATCCAATATTATATTATTTTCTTGCTCAAATCATCCAGGCCTTGGCCATTGGGAATTCTTTCAGGTTGGCTCCTGTGTCCCTTTGACATAACCCCATACTTTTGTTTGTTGAGCACTGCCTTCAGGTTCATCTTGTGTTTTCCTTCCCCCAGCCCTAGAATCAGCCATTCCTCCAAGAGCCTTAATTCTTTTTAATAGAGAATGATATATAGAAACCAAGCTCTGAGCACTAGGTGTGAGGTGTCTGAATTTTTTAGGGATGCTTACTTAACATTTAACATTGACTACCCTCATCCCTAGCAAACATAGCCTGTGGCCCCAAGCAAAAAGAAGTCAGCAATGATCAGAATAGACCAAAAGCACTCTTATCTAAAGCAATAGGTGTTTGATGCAGGGCTTGTCTCATTTTAATGGCACAGATAAATATCTATAAGACTTACTTTCAGAGTTGTCTGCTGTTGGGGACAGCCCAGGATGAGGGAATAGATTCCAGAGCCCACATTGTAGAGACCTACATCCAATTAAACTGAGTTCTTTCAGCACATCTAGGTAGGTCACAAGCATACCCAAAGTTATACCATGGTGGGCTGTGAGTAGCAAGAAGTGAACTTCTCAAAATATGTCAGGTTTTGGAGCAGGGACAATGGGAATCACAGGTCAGTGAGCAAAAGGTTGAGTACAGAAAAGGAGACAAGGTGGAAGAAGAGATGGCCAAATTCAAATCCAAAACAATGAGTGTCCTTGTAAGACAATGAGTCAGAGAACTGGAAACTGGAACCATTTCCAGAAATCTAGCTGTTTGGTTGCCATGTCCAAGTGAAACTGGCCATGTGGGAAATAGATCAGATTCAGTATGTCAGCTCAGACAGGAATGGTATGAAAGCTGGTACCTGGATGTTAGGGGGCTTAGAGTGTGGTAGATTTGAATCATGTCCCCTACAAAGACATATTCAAGTCATAAGCCCCTATCCTGTAGGTATGAACTCATTTGTAAATAGGGTCTCCAAAGATTCTGTTAAAATGAGGCCAAACTTGAGAGCACATCGTGCTGTTTGTGACTAGCACAGCTATTATATGGGTATGACAGTGGTTGAAAGGGAAAGCCTAAGAACATTTATATTACTAGGAGGAAAACTAAAAACTGCAGCATGGAACTTTATAACATAGTGAAACCTCATGTAAAATATGAATATGGGTGATATTACATATATAAGACTGTTTTTACAAATTATAAATACAAATATACTAGAGAGAAGGAAACAGAATAGCAGCTATGTATGACAAAAGAAGCATAGAGAGATTGAGAAGTGATGAGTTTTGTTTTGTTGTTTGGTTGTTTTTTTTAGTATTATTATTATTTATTATTATTATCACTGGAATAATGAAAGTGCTCTAAAAAGGATTGGAGTGATCAGTGCACAACTATGTGATTATAATGAATATCATTGATTGTACTTTGGATGGATTTATGCTTTATTAATATGTATCAATGAAATTGATTTGTTAAAAAAAATAAGGCCAAACTGAATCAAGATAGTCCTTCATCTGGTATGACTGGGGTCCTAATGAGCTGTATTAGTCAGGGTTCTCTAGAGAAATAGACTTTACATATAAATATTAAGTTATTTATTATAGGGATTGAATCACATGACTGGGAGGATTGGCAAGTCTGAATTCTGTAGGGTAGGCCACAAGTTGGAAACCCCAGTAAAGGTGAAGTTGAATTCCCCAGAAGTTGGCTGGCTAAAGTAGAGGCAGTAATTATTCTTTTTTGACTACTGAAATCATCATTTGTGGCTAAGACCTCCAACTGATTGTAGCAGGAGACTTCCCTCATCACTGAAGATAATCTCTTTTGTTGATTACAGATGCAATCATCCATAAATGCAATCAACTGAGTAGATGTAAATCCATCTATGAAATAACTTCACAGTAACAGTTGGTCCAGTGCTTGCTTGACCAAACAACTGGACACCATAACCTAGCTAAGTTGACTCATGAAATTAACCATCACATAAGCATAGGAAATTTGGGCAGAAGTACAAGCCACATGAGGAGACAGCCATGGATTGCAACCACCAGAATGCTATAATACCTGGCTTAGTGATAAGTTGATAACTTGATTTTGGACTCTAACCTCCAAACTGTGAGTCAATAAGTTCCTATTGGTTAAGCCAACCAGTTTGTGGTATTTTGTTATAGCAGCCCTGACACGCTAAGACAGAGTGTGAGAGAAAAACCCCTTGTATGGCAGAACCTGGCACAAGGTTGGTATGCTGCCTATCTTCTTTCATGTTTTCTGCTAGGTGCAGGATGATGCAGGGGGAGCTGCAGAATATGACAAGTCAGACCCTGCAGGATAGGTAAAAGGCTTAGGTTCTAGATCTCTAAGGTTGTTCCAGTTTTCAACTCATCAGAATCTAGAGTCCATGCTATCCTCAGCCCTTCAGAATATAATATTTATAGAAGAAGTGTCTACATACAGCAATGGTGGTGAGGGGGAGTATGGCAGTTTGATATTATTTATGAATTCCAAAAAGAGATACTATGTAAACTGGTCGGTTCTTCTGGGTGTGATAACCTTTGATTGTATTAGATTCAGCTGAGATGCCTTTGATTAAATTATGTTAAGATTAGGGCTTTGATTCAGCCACATCTTTAGGACATGCAGGGTTGAGTC
>JAQZBX010023898.1:14993-30627 GCA_029593785.1 Cabassous unicinctus
TGGACCCATGGAACCTTAAGAGGGAACAGGCAGGCTGAACGCTCGCAGACATTGCCTGCCATCTTGCTTCAACACATGGCAACAGACTTTGGGTGAGAAAGTACCTTTTATGGTAACTTGAGTTGGACTCTTTAGGGTCTTGTGACTGTAATCTTCTACACCAAATAAATATCTTTTATATAAGCCAAAAGATTTCTGGTACTTTGCATTCAGCACCCCTTTGGCTGACTAATACAGGGAGGTTATAAGATTTTGTTAAAGGAATTGGTGAATTTGGATAATACAATTGGGTTGTCATATATCTAAATCTACATAATAATGGAAATCATATAGAGATTCATTATGCATAAGTGTAGTTGGGTTAAGCCCTGGACAGTTTCTGGTACATTTTTTTTACAGTTTGTCATTACATTCAAGTTCCCTAGAGTCACTGCCTTTATTTTATGTGTCTGGTGGAAAAACTGATATTTGGAAGACTTTTCATTGGCCTGAAATCACTTCCAATATTGAAAAAGGATGGAGTTCTCTGGCATTGTTTATGCCTGGGCTGTAGCAAGCTTCTAGAAGGGTCTGTGTCAATTATCTCTCAGCAGGGCTGGCTGGAGCCTGCACAGACTGTACTGTGGGACTAACATAGGGAAACAACCAAATTTTCATAATTAAAAATAGTCCCTACTTGGTTTGTAAATGAGAAAGTAAAGGGTATGCTTTTGTCCAATATATTTCTAGATGCATTCCTGAAATCTGACTGCAAAATTAATATTGATTTGTTTCTTCATTTATTCAACAAAGATTCATTTTCAAAAAGCTTTTCAACTATTTTGCAGAACAGCAGTCTTTGGTGCTGGGAAGAAAGAACTCGGTCCCTGCCCTCACAGGCAGACAGCCTCATGAGTTAAGTGCTAGATAGAGGTATGAGGAGAGAGGAATGGAGCATCAAACCAGGGAGATCCATAATTCTATCTCTGATGAACTTACTCTATATTAATGATATGATTAGGTTTTGTTTAAAATGGTAGACAGAGCACATATATTAATCTGTCCAGCATCCAAAACTCCAATGAAATGATATTAAAGGATACAAAATTAGTAACAAAAAAGAGACTGAGATGGGAGATGACTGTCAGAAGGCAAGAAATTTTCATCAAAAATGGATAGCAGACAGGATTGTATTGGTGGCTAAAACAGAGTGAAGAAGGCTGCTGGTGGGAAGGAGGTTGATGATAGGGCTTTGGTGGAAATGGCAGTTGTTCTTTCACTTACTGTGAGGGAGAGGGTGAGAGGTGGGCACACACAGGACTTTGAGGCAGCAATGATGTTGAACCCCATATTAAAAGAAGAGAAACACTTACTAAGATGTTGAACAGTCTACCAGGGAAGGACTGGATCTTGTAGCTTCTGTTCCAATACACCAGAGCAAACACATCCTTTATTTTTATTGAAGTATAAATCACATGTCATAAACTTCTCCCTTTTAAAGTGGTTTTCAATGGTTTTTACTATATTTACAAAAGTTGTACAGCCGTTATCACTAAACATTTTCATCACCCTCAAAAAAACTTCTATATCCATTAGTAATCCCTCCCCATTCCTCCCTCCCCCCAGACCTGGAATTCACTAATCTACTTTCTGCCCCATATGTATTTGCCTATTCTGAACATTTCCTACAAATGAAATCATACAATATGTGTTTGACTTCTTTCACCAAGCTTAATGTTTTCAAGGCTCATTCATGTTGAAACATGTATCAGTACTTCATTCCTTTTTATAGCTGAATAATATTCCAATGTATGGATACATCACATTTTGTTTATCCATTATTCAATTGGTGGACACTTGGGTTGTTTCCATTTTTTGGCTATTATGAATAATGTTGCTATGAATACTCATGTACAAATTTGTGTGTGGATGTGTTTTCAGTTTTCTTGGGTATATACTTAGGAGTAGAATTGTTGGGTCATATGGTAAACCTATGTTTACATTTTTAAGGAACTGCCAAACTGTTTTGAAAAGTGACTGCACCATTTTACAATCCTACCAGGAGTAAATGAGGGTTTCAATTTCTCCATATCTTTGCAAACACTTCTGATTATAGCCATCCTAGTAGGTGTGAAGTAGAATCTTACTGGGGTTTTCATTTGCTCTAATGACTATATTGAGCATCTTTTCATGTCTTACTTGGCCATTTTTTTTTAATCTTTGGTTAAATGTCTATTCACAATCCTTTGCCCAATGTTTAATTGGGTTATTTGTCTTTTATTATTCAATTCAAAGAGTTCTTTATATATGCTGGATACTATTTTCTTATCAGATATATGAATTACAAATATTTCCTCCCATTTTGTGGATACTTTTTTCACTTTCTTGTTGGTGTTCCTTGAAGCACAAAAGTTTCATTTCAATTAACTTCAATTTATCTATTTTGGGGGTTTGCCCTGTGCTTCGGGTGTTATATCTAAGAAATCATAGCTTAATCCAACAACATGAAGATTTACACCTGTGTTTTACTTTAAGAGTTTTATAGTTTTATTTCTTACATTTAGGTCTTTAGTCCATTTTCAGTTAATTTTCGTGTATGGTGTGAGACAAAGGGTCAATTTCATTCTTTTGTATGTGGACATCCAGTTCTCCCAGCACCATTTGTTGAAAGGACTTTTCTTTTCCCATTGAATTATCTTGGCACTCTTGTTGAAAACCAAGTAACCATAAATGTAAGAATTATTTTCCCCATTTTTCCATATGTGTATCCTTATGCTAGAACCACACTGTCTTTTTTTCCAGATATTTTATTTGATTTGACTTTTTCTTTTTTTGAGGCACTGGGGCCTGGGAATTGAACCCAGGACCTCATATGTGGGAAGCCGGTGTTCAACCACTGAGCCACATTGACTTCCCTGAGTTGGTTTTTTCATTTGTTTTGCTTGCTGTTTGTTTTTGTTTTTTTCAGGTGGCACCAGGAACCAAACCTGGGACTTCCCATGTGGGAGATGAAATTGAGACATATGAGTCCTCCATCTTTGCCTTAATTTTTGAAGATGGTTTTGGGTATACTGGATCCTTTGAGTTTCCATATGAATTTTAGGATCAGTTTGTCAATTTCAGCAAAAAGGCAGTTAAAATGTTTATTAGGGATTGTGCTTAATCTGTAGATGAAATTGGGGAATATTGTCAACAATATTAATTCTTCCAGTCCATGAACACAGAATATCTTTCTATTTATCTAGCTCTCCTTTGATTTCTAACTTTTCATAGTTTTTAATATACAGATCTTATACTTGTTTTGTTAAATTTTATAAGTATTTTATTTTTTGATGCTTGTCAATGAAATTATTTTCTTAATTTCATTTTCAGATTATTCATTGCTAGTGTACAGGAATACAACTGATTTTTATGTATTGATTTTACACCCCTTACCCTTCATTAACTAGATTATTAGCTCTAATAATTTTTGTGGATTCCTCAGGATTTTCTTTTTGTAACATCATGTCATCTGCAAATAGAGATAGTTTTACTTCTTCCTATTCAATCTGGATGCCTTTTATTTCTTTTACTTGACTAATTGCCCTGGTTAGAGGCACCAATAAAGTATTGAATCCTTGTTTTGTTCCTGACCTTGAGAGAAAAGCTTTCAGTCTTCACCATTAAGCATGATGTTAGCTATGAGTATTTTGTAGATGCCCCTTTATCAGGTTGAGGAAGTTCTATTCTATTCCTAGTTTGTTGAGTATTTTTACCATGAAAAAGTATTGGATTTTTGTCACTTGCTTTTTTCTGCAGCTCCTGAGATGATCGTGTGGCTTTTGTCTTTTTTTCTATTAATATACTGTATTACATTGATTTTCATTTGTTGAACCAACCTTGCATTCCTGGGGATAAATCTTATTTGGTCATTACATGTTATCTTCTTTTTTATGTTTCTGAATTTGTCTTACTAGTATGTTTCTTATGATTTTTACATTTTTATTTTTAAGGGAAAGCTTTATTTTCTTGTGATTTCTTCATGGTTTTGGTTTCAGGGTAATACTGACCTAATAGAATGATTAGGGAAGTATTTCCTCCTCTTCTAGATTTTGAAAGAGTTTGTGAGAAATTGTTGTTAATTCTTTAAACATTTGGTAGAATTCACCAATGAAGCCATCTGGTGCTGGTCTTTTCTCTTTGGTAAGTTTTATGATTCAATCTCCTTACTTGTTATTGATATTTTCAGATTTTCTATTCCTACATTTAACCAGTTTTGGTAGTTTATGTCTTTCTAAAAATTTGCTTATTACATCTAATATATTAGCATACAATTTTTCATTGTATTCCCTTAAAATCCTTAATATCTGTAAGTCATAGTAATGTCCCTTCTTTCACACATGATTTTAATAATTTGAGTCTTCTCTCTTTTTCTTGGTGAATCTAGCTGAAGGATCAAAGAAACAAATTTTTGTTTCCTTAATTTTCTCTAATATTTTCTATTCCTATTTTATTTATTTCCTGCTTGCATTTGGTTTGGTTTTCTCTTCTCTTTTTTTGGTTTATTAAGGTAGAAGTTTAAGTTACTGATTTGAGGTGTTTCTTCTTTTCTAATATTCTTACTTACAGATATAAATTTACCTCTAAACAATATTTCAGCCTCATTCCATAAATCTTGGTATGTTGAGTCTTCATTTTCATTCATCTAAAAGGATTTTCTAATTTTCTTTGTGATTTCTTCTTTGACTTATTGGTTATTTAGGAATATACCATTTAATTTTCAGATATTTATGAGTTTTGGGGAGCTCCAAAATCATTATGCCTCTTCTATTATCTTCCAGCTGTTGCTTTTCACTGTGATTATGGGTCTGTTGGTTTTCACAGCCACAATGAATCTAGCAATGGGGGTGGGGTGGGAATAGAAAAAGTTAAAATATCATTGTTATTACAAAGATTAAGCTATTTCTTCCTATAATAAATGCTCCTCAGATAGTCAGATGGTTCAAGAATTCTAAAAAGTTAATTTTGACTATTTTTTTTTTCAGGATTTCCATTGCTATTATAGAGGAGTGGAAATGTGGAGGTCCTTATTCCACCATTCCCACTCATATCACTCTGAGATTTCAGATTCCTCTTTGTAGGAGGCTATATTACCAAGAGTAGTAGTAATTATTGTCATTGAGCCAAGAGAGCAAAGAAGTCAACATTTGTTATTTAATTGGTTAACTTGACAAATGTTTATTAAAAGCCTGAGATATTTATCCCAAGGCAACATTTGACAAAGATTGGAAGATCTGAGTTTGAATTCTCTCTCAGACCCACACATTTTGAACAATAGACTTTGTTTCTTCATCAAAGAAGTGGTACCCTTAGGCTCCTATAGTTTTTGTCAATGCTAAATGACTATTGTACTTTGATATATTTGTCTTCCAAGCCAGAAAGCAATTCAATTAGCCTGTGAAGCATGAGGTTTAGGCAAAAGGGTTTTGTTTACAAGATATATCTTAATTTAAAAAACTTAATTTCTCCTGCCCTAAAAGAAACTATTAATGTAATTTAGTACAGTAACAAAGCAAAGGAATACAGTGTTCTCAATAGATGCTTTAAAAGCATTTGATAAAATTTAACATTCACTTATGCTTTTTTAAGAAAAGAAAAATGAAGCAAAACTCAACACACTAGAACTAGAATAAAACTTCTTTAACCTAATAAAGGGTATAAAAACCTACAGACACCAATTTACTTAAAGGTGAAACATTAAAATAATTCCCATTAAAACCCAGAAAAAGGCCAAGGACACTCACCCTCACAATATTATTTAATGTAGTGTGGGAAGTCCTAGCCAGGGCAGTAAGAATAGGAAATGGAAGTTGTAAGGATTGGAAAAGAAGAAATCAAAGTGTCCTTGTTTGGTAGATCATAATATAGCTTTTATGTAGAAACCCCAAGAAATTAGTAGATTATTAGAATTAATAAGAGAGTTCAGCAAGATGCTTGACTTTTTTATCTTTAAAACTATATTTCCACATACCAAACTTTAAACAGTTAGAAAATGTAATTTAAAACAAAATACTATTTACAATAATAAAAAACAGACAATAAACTCAGCTGCCTAGAAATAAATCTAAGAGATTATGTGCAAATTTTTGTGGTGAAAATGATAAAATTTACTGAGAAATATTAAGGACAACCTAGAGATATGTCATGTTCATGGAGAGGAGGACTAGCCATCATAAAGATGTTCACTCTCCCAAAATTGACCCATAAGTTTAATGTAATTCTAATTTTAAAACTCCAATAGTATTTTTCATTAAATTCAATGAAATTACTGTAAAATTTACATGGAAGAATAATAGACCATAACAGCCAAGAACTATTTGAAGGAGAACAAGGTGGTGAATTTTGCCCTTTGGATCTCAGAGCCCATCATACAGCGATAGTAACTAAGGCAGTCTTGTGTTGGCACAGAGATAGCAAGTAGAGCAGAGGGGAACAGAATCAAAATGCTCTCAAAACACTCATACATATGTGAGAATGTGTTCTGTGACAGAGCTGGCACTGAAGGCCAGTAGAAGAAGGAATGATTATTTAATAAATGGTGTTCAGATAATTGGTTTTTAGATCATCCCTTAGGCAAAAGTCAATTAACATGTGAAAAGAAGCTCAACCTCATAAGTAAATCAAAGAATTTAACCATGAAACATTGTAAGATATCATTGTGTTGTTCTTGTCACAAATTACATATTTATGCATTGTGTGCCTAGTAATAATGATTTTTGATTGTTTTTATGCATTTAATTTTAAGCTTTATAAGAAGTGAAAGACATTACAAGTGAAAAATGAAATAATATTGGCATTTATATTAACCCACATTGTTACTTACACTGGAGATCTTTATTTCTTCATCCAGCATTGAATACTCTCTAGTGTCCTTTCCTTTCCAGATGGAGGACTCCTTTTAGCATTTCCTATAAGGTGGATCTAGTGGTAATGAATTCCTCCAGTTTTTGTTAGTTCAGGAATATCTTAATTTCTCCCTCATTTTTAAAGGACAATTTTGAGAAAATGTGGGAGGTGTGGGGAGTGGAGCATTTGGGAATCCCCTATATATCTTTTTAAAAAGCAACAATTACCATTAATGGTTAATTACAATTAACAACAAAGAAATTTTTTTTGCCAGTTATATTATTCTCAAGTAACAGTGTTTTATTTTCATTTCAGGATCTTAAATATGGCCTCCCACTGCCTTCTGGCTTTCATGGTTTCTACTGAGAAATTGGATATTAATTTTAGTAATGTTTCCTATATGTGACACTTTGCTTCTTTCTTGCTTTTTAAAAAATTCTGTCTTTGTCTTTGGCATCACATAGTTTGATCATAATGTGCCTTGGTATATATCTGTTTTGGTTCATCCTACTTAGGCATGCATTGAGAATCTTGGATTTGTATATTCATATCTTTCAACAGATTTGGGACGTTTTCGGCCCTTTATCTCTCTTCTTCTGGGACTCCAATATTGATACACTTGATGGTATCCCACAGATTCCTCAAGCTCTGTTAATTTTTTTTCCATTCTTTTTTTTATCTCTTCTCAACCTGGACAATTTCAATTGATTTGTCTTCAAGTTCATTGATCTTTTCTTCTGCCTGCTCCACTCTGCTATTGAATGCATCTATTGAAATTTTCACTTCAGTTATTGTACTTTTGGTTCTACTTTATAATTTCTATCTCATTATTGATAATTCTCATTTTGTTCATATATTGTTTTCTTTATTTCCTTAGTTCTTTGTCTGTGTTTTTCTTTCAACTAATTGATCCTATTTATGAAAGTTGTTCTAAGATCTTTGATTAGTAACTTCAGAGACAGTGCTTCCTCTGGCATACTTTCCATTGAATTCTCTTTTTCCTGTCACTGGGCCATACTTTCTTGTTTTTTAATATATTTTGTACTTTTTTGCTGAGAACTGGCCATTCTCAGTATTATGTTGTAGTCACTCTGAAAATCTAGTTCTCCCACTCTTCAGTATACCAGAATAAGAATGAGAAGAAAAGAGAAAAAGAAAAATGAAAAAAAGGGAAAAGGAAAAAAAAAGGAAGAAAGAAAGAAAAAGAGATGAAAATAAAAATACTAACAGATGAAAATCCCAAACAATATAAAAAAGGAAAAGATAATGAAAATAATGAACTGCATTATCTTTTCAAGTCTTTTGTTATATGCCAGTGGGAAGCCAGAAGCTGCTGCTTTTGCAGCCATAGCCTAGGCCAGTGTCCCTGCTTATACCTCAGGGATCCACCAGACCCCCCAAAAAATATAAAACAGAGAAAAAAATGAGAGTGAGAAGGAGAGAGAGACTGCTACAGGGATCTGTCACAGCAATCAGCACAAGAAAGAGAAAGAAGAAACCCAACCAATGAAAAAGTGCACAGGGTCTTTAAGTCCTGGTAGATGCTGGTATGAGGCCAGAAATTGCTGTTGAGGAGAGGGTTGAAACTAAGGTCAGAATTTATTCTGTGCCTTCAGGGATCTGCCCAACCAGTAACCACACCAACAGAGAAGAAGAAAAAACCCACTGTTTTTTTACATCCATGTGGATGCTCCTGGAAGCTGGAAGCTGGAAGCACTGCTGTCCAAAGGGCAGAAACTGAGTCCAGCTTCTGCACTGATTTCTAATGGATCCTCAAGACTGACCTTGGCCTTCTACCCCAACTTTTAGAGAATGAGGTTTCCTCTGCCAGCCCTGGCCCCAGCCAGCTCTCCAGAATCCGGGCTGTGTTGCCCCAGCTGAAACTGTTTGTGCAGCCACAGCCACTGCCCTGGAGCTGATTAGTATAGGCTGGGAACTAGTTCATGCTTTCACTTATAAAAGCTGAACTTTTGGAAGGCTCATTTTCTCTGGCACTCCTGTAATTGTTCTAAATGTCCTTTTTGGTTGTAGCATTACTCTTTTTCCAGCTATTTCATTTTTCTAGTAGAGGGAGCAATTTGTATTAATAAAACTTCCCGCTGCCTCATTTTGTGCTTGCGCTCTCTAAAACAATTTTTCTACCTCCTTTTTGGAAGTCTTGTATGGTGGCTTTGACCCTCTCTTTAGAATGTAATATCTATTTTCTTTGGGTCTTGGTCAAATTTTTCATGTTAACTTCCTCTTGAAATAATTCTTGTAGATAACAATTCTATATCTGGCCAAACTATAATAAAGTTTAAGGGGAAAGTAAAGGTATTTTCCTACATGGAAGGTGTAAGAATATTTATCTCCAACACATTAAAAGATACATATAACTACTTAAGGATGCTTAGAAAAATTAAAAAGGAACCCATTAAGGACAAAAACATGATATCTAGGAAACTGTGGAACTGATTCAAGTGTGTAAGGGAAATGCAGGATAAAAGCTTTGCAGTAGGCCTGGAAAGTGGGAAGACAAAGTAAGAGGTCAAAGAATAACTCTAAGAACAAAGTAACTTCTTCAACAAACTCTCTGAAAAAGAGATAGGAAGATCCTAGTGATATGATAAAGAAATCTATATTTTTTTCAATAATACAAAAGAATTAGAAATCCAAGATAAACAAAAACCTGTTTAAGAAAGTTGTGGAAGATACTGCAAATTGACCCACTCAATTCTATTCCAACCACCTTAGTATATGTTAGTGTAGTGGTTCTCCAAGTGTGGTCCTTGTATCAACAGCATCAACATCACCTGGGAAATTGTTTGAAAGGCTTATTTTCAGGCCCCACCCAGATTTGGTGAATTAGAACCTCTGGGGCTGAAGCCAAGCAATCCATGTTTTCACTCACCCTCCAGGGGATTCTGATGCTTGTTCAAGTTTGAGCACCATGCCTAATTGTCTGCTGAAGGCTCCCTTCCAGCCTGGGCTTGTCAGGGACCCAGCATCTGCCAAGCAGATGCAATACATGAGATTTGCATGGTGGAAGACTGAGGGAGGCTGGCTTCTGCTGCTTTTGCTGCCAGCATGATCATAGAGGCATTTGGTTTGTCTGCTGGCAGATGGCCCAGTGTCTGGCCCCTAGTTTGTGGGTGCTGAGAGGCTGGGCATGGGCTATCTATGTTGCTGGTGTAAGAGAGTAATAACCCATGGTCCACAGAGGGCTGTGGTTTCTGATCCCTAGATTGAAAGCAGGCTGGTGTGGCTCTGAGACCAAGAGCTGGGACAGCATCTTTTTGGTTCTCCATCTCCCTGATCATTCCCTGGTTTCCTGGGCAGCTTCCTTGGTGGGCCAGTTTTTCAGTGTTGTTCTGAGAGTCATTCCTGGAAGCTCAGCCTTGATTCTGTGCCTCCAATCCTTCCAACAATTTTGTAAGCCCTTAATTCCACATATTATATTCATCTCTGCTTAAACTAATTAGAATGATGTTTGTTACCTGTAACTGAACCTCACAATTAAAGAGATCACAGTTCCATTATACATTTTGTCAAAACCTATAAAAATGTGGAGTGCAAAGTATAAACTATAATGTCAACTATTGACCATGGTTAGTAGCAATGCTTCAATAAGTGTTCATCAATTGTAACAAATGTATAACACTAAACAAAAATGTTGTTAATGAGGAAGGGTGTGGGAGGGGGAAAGGATAGGGTATATGGGAATCCCCCTATATTTTTGATATATCATCGATATAATCTAAAGCTTCTTTAAAAATAAAATTAAAATTTATTTTAAAAATCACAGTTTAAATGTACGATGACCTAAAATGAGAAAGGACTTTGAGCAATTGATCGAGTATAAGAAAAAAGAATCCATTTGATCTGCATGCATGGAATGTTCTCCTACAAGATAATTTAGTTGGACTAAAGCCCTAAGGGTAACTTAAATATGAAAATCCTCATTTACATTTCATATAGAGACATATATTTTTTTCTTAACAAATCCATCCGAAGTGTACAATCAATGGTATTCAGTATAATAACAATTTATGTGTTCATCACTTCAGTCATTCTTAGAGCACATTCATTATTCCAATAATAATAATAAACAAAAAACAAGTAAACAACCAACCCAAACTCATCACCTCTCAATCTCTCTATGCTTCCTCTGCTGTACATAGCTGCTATTCTTTTTCCTTCTCTCTAGTATATATTTTTTTATATTTTGTAAAAACAATCTCATATATGCAATATCACCCATATTAGTGTTTTACATGAAGTTTGACTAACTTTTATAGTCCCATGTTACAGGTTTTAGCTTTCCTTCTAGTAATATACATGGCCTTAGACTTTCCCTTTCACCCACTGTCATGCCCATACAATACTACTGCTAGTTACAAATACTATGATATGCTTTAACCATTTCTATTCATTTCCAAAGATTTACAAACAACCTTTTTATCCAACTCAGCACAGATTAACCATTAGCTTTCCATTCTCTACATTCCTTCTATTTTCTGGTGACCTATATTCTAATTATTAACTACATGAGTTTATAAATATATTTATTTAGTTCATCACAGTGCAACCATACAGTATCTGTCCTTTTGTGTCTGGCTTGCTTCACTTAACATAATGTCCTCCAGGTTCATCCATGTTGTCGTATACTTCACGACTTCATTTATTCTTACCGCTGCATAACTTAAATAAATGGAAAGACATTCTGTGACATGAATATCCTTCCATTTATTTAAGTCTTCTTTGGTTACTTTTAGCAATGCTTTGTGGTTTTCTGAATACAGGTCTTTTATGTCCTTAGTTAAGTTTATTCCTAAATATTTGATTCTTTTAGTTGCTATTATAAATGGAATTATTTTTCTGATTTCCTCCTCTGATTGCACATTAGTAATGTAGAGAAACAGTATTGAATTTTGTGCATTAATCTTGTATCCCACCACTTTGATGAACTTGTCCATTAGTTCTAGTAACTTTGTTGTGGATTTTTCAGGAGATTCAGATATAGGATCATCTCATCAGTGAATAATGAAAGCTTTACTTCTTCCTTTCCTGTTTGGGTGCCTTTTATTTGTTTATCTAGCCTAGTTGCTCTAGCTAGAACTTCTAGGACAATATTGAATAACAATGGTGACAGTGGGCATCCTTGTCTTGTTCCTGATATCAGCGGGAAAGCTTTCAGTCTTTCACCATTGAGTACAATGCTAGCTGTAGGAGTATCATATATCCACTTTACCACATTGAGAAAAGTTCCTTCTATTCTTATCTTTTGGAGTGTCTTTATGAAGAAATGGTGCTGTATTTTGTCAAATGCCTTTTCTGCATTAAGAGAGAGGATCATGTGATTTTTCTTCTTCAATTTATCATTATGGTTTATTACACTAATTGATTTTCTTGTGTTGAACCACCCTTGCATACCTGGGATAAAACCCAATTGAACGTGGTGTATAATTCTTTTAATGTGCTTTTGCATTCTGTTTACAAGTATTTTGTTGAGGATTTTGCATCTATATTAATTAGAGATATTGGTCTATAATTTTCTTATTTGTCGTATCTTCATCTGATTTTGATAGTAGTGTGATGTTGGCTTCATAGAATGGGTTTGGTAGCTTCTTTCCTGTTCAATAGTTTGGAAGAGATTGCACAAGATTGGTATTAGATCATCTTTGAATTATTGGTAGAATTCAGTTGTGGAGCCATCTGGCCTTTCATCTTTGGGAGGTTTCAAGCTCTTCACATGTGATTGGTTTGTTGAGGTCTTCTGTTTCTTCAAGGTCAGTGTAGGTGGCTTGTGTGTTTCTAGGAATTGCTGCAGCTCATCTACATTGTCTAGTTTTTTGGCATACAGACATTCATAGTATCCTCTTATGTTCTCTCTTATTTCTGCAGGGTCAGTGGTAATGTCCCCCCTCTCATTTCTGATTTTATTTGTGTCTTCTCTTTTTTCTTTGTCAGTCAGTCTAGCTAAGAGTTTGTCAATTTTGTTGATCTTCTCAAAGAAACAACCTTTTGTTTTGTTGATTCTCTCTATTGTTTTTTGTTCTCGGTTTCATTTATTTTTTTCTGATTTACATATTTATTATCTACATCTTAAAGAAAATAGAAGCCCCACATCTTCCATGGCCCACAATCTCCACTGACTGGTAAGGCCATTTCAAATAAACCTCTGTCACAAATTCTCATTTTATACTGGCCACAGTGATAACTGTGCATGAAATTATAATAAAGGGATGGTCTTGAGTCTATGCTTAATATAAAATTTAAGTGTGCTGAAGTCATTTGGTGAGGCTGTGACCCTTCTAATTAAGTAAGGGAGTTACTGATATCCCTGAACCTGCATCTTGGGAACCCAGTGGCCTAGGTTGGCTCACAGAACAAAGGCTCAGATTAGAATATGGTCTGTCTGGAGGCTATGGCATCCATGCTCTCTGCAGAAAGACCTCATTCCTCAAGGGGAAACTTAAATGGAGCTGCTCATATCTGTGGCCAAAACCCCTATGCATGTTTGTTTAGAACTTGAATACCACTGCAGAGTTCCTGGAGTATGGGTGCCTTCAACCAGAAAGCACCAAATGCAAATAGTCCCTTAGTCCAGCCCCTTAAAACAAGATAATGTTTAAAATGTTTTAAAAATATGTTTATAAAATGTTAACAAGAATATCTCTTCACAGGCAGATTTTATTTATTTTTGCTCTGATCTTTACTATTTCTTTCCTTTGACTTGGTTTGGGATTAGTTTGCTCTTCTTTTTCTAGTTCTTCCAGGTGTACAGCTAGATCTTCAATTTTAGCTCTTCCTTTTTTTTTAATGTAAGCATTGAGGGCTATAAATTTCCCTCTCTGCACCATCTTTGCAATGTCCCATAGGTTTTGATATGTTGTGTTCTCATTTTCATTCATCTCAAGATATTTGCTGAATTCTCTTGTAATTTCTTCTTTGACCCACTGATTGTTTAAGAGTGTGTTTTTTAATCTCCATATATTTAGGAATTTTCCCTTTTTGCATCCATTACTGATTTCCAGCTTCATTCTGTTAGGATCAAAGTGTTTTGTATAATTTCAATCTTTTTAAACTTATTGAGACTTGGCTTGTGACCCAAGTAATGGTCTATCTTGGAGAAGGATCCACGAGCATTTGAAAAGAAAGTATATCTTGCTGTTTTACGGTGCAAAGCTCTATAAATGTCTGTTAGGTCTAGTTCATTTGTCATATTATTCAAGCTCTCTGTTTATTTATACTCTGTCCAGATGTTCTATCCAATACTGAGTGTGGTGTATTGAAGTCTCCAACTATTATTGTAGAGACATATATTTCTCCCTTCAGCTTTGACAGTGTGTGCCTCATGTATCTTGGGGCACTGAGGTTAGAAGCATAAATATTTAGTATAGTTATTTCTTCTTGGTGAATTGCCCCTTTAAGTAATATGTAATGACCTTCTTCATCCCTTTTAACAGTTTTTTGTTTGAAATCTATTTTTTCCAATATTTGTATCACTGCTCCATCTCTTTTTTGGTTGCTATTTGTATGGAATACTTTTTTCCAACCTTTCACTTTTAACCTGGTTGTGTTCTTACATCTGAGGTGAGTCTCTTGTAGACAACATATAGATGGCTCATATTTTTAAAATCCACTCTATCAGTCTATGTCTTTTAAGTAGGAATTTCAATCCATTAACATTCAATGTTATTACTCTAAAGGGATTACTTACTACATCCATTTTGTCTTTTGGCTTTCTGTAGTCATATTGTTCTATTGTCTTACCCTTTAGTTTACCCTTCCTTATAATCTTCATTTCTTATAATCTTCATTTCTAAGCTCTTCTCCAAATCTCTCACCTTTGTTTTTTCCTTTCAGGCTGCTGCACTCCCTTTAGTATCTTTTGCAATTCTGATCTTTAGGTAACATAGTCTACCAGCTTTTGTTTTTCTGTGAAGACTTTGAACTCACCCTCATTTTTGAAGGACAGTTTTACTGGACACAGAATTCTTGGCTGGAAATTTTTCTCTTAAAATACCTTAAATACACCATACCACTTTTTTCTCACCTCCATGTTTTCTGATGAGAGGTTGGTGCTTAATCTTATTGATTTTCCCTTTAATGTGATATTTTGCTTTTCTCTTGCTACTTTCAGAATCCTGTCTTTATCTATAATATTTGTCATTCTGAATAGTAGGTGTCTCAGGGTAGGTTTATTTGGATTTATTCTGTTTGAGGTGTGTTGTTCTTATTGGATATTGATATTTATGTCTTTCATAAGGGCTGGGACCTTTTTTCCATTATTTTCTCAAATATTCTTTCTGCCCCTTTTCCATTCTCTTCTCCTTCTGGCACACCAATAATGCAAATGTTTGTACATTTCATATTGTCATTCAATTCCCTGAGACTCTGTTTCATTTTTTCCTACTCTCTTCTCTTTCTCTTCTGTCTTTTCCAGTTCAGATATTCAGTCTTTGAAATCACTAATTCTGTCTTCAAGTAATGCAAATCTACTCTTATGTGCTTCTAATGTATTTTTAATCTCATCCATCATGTCTTTCATTCCTATAAGGTCTGTTACTTTTCTTTGCAGGCTTTAAAATTGTTCCTTTTGCTCTCCCAGTGTCTTCTTAATATCCTTTACCTCTTTAGTCATATTTTCTTTCACTTCTTTAAATTGACTTAGGATTACAATTGATTAATTGTCTTGAAATCTTGAATTTCTTCAGGATATTTGATTTGTTGCTTTGGCTGGGCCATCTCTTCCTGTTTCCTAGTATGGCTTGTGATTTTTTGCTGA
>JAQZBX010023899.1:0-30523 GCA_029593785.1 Cabassous unicinctus
AGCGAACCCGGGACCTCACACATGGTAAACGGGACCTCTATCGGTTGAGCCACTCCCGCTTCCTGTTGTGAGGGCTTGCTGCATCAGCCCACTAGGCTGCCCGGGCCAGTCTGCCCTCACAAGGAGGCCCCGGGAAGCGAACCCGGGGCCTCCCATATGGTAAACGGGGGCTCTATCGACTGAGCCACTCCCGCTTCCCCCTTATTACTTCTTAAATACTTGTGTGCAGCCCAGACTCCACCTTCCCTCCACCTGATCAGGTCTCCCTAACTTCAAATCTCAGAGAAAAGGGGCTAAGATCACCATCCTTTCCTGCCCAAAAGTCCTGGGCTTCTGATGCAAATTAATTTACTTTCTCCTCAAAGACCAACCCTTCATCCGAAGGGCATATGCATATAAAGGAACTGTGCTTTCATGAAGCTACAAAAGGCTCCATTTCACCATTTTCCCAAGGCAAGGGATGCCTATCCAACGTATACTGCCATAAATAATGGATATGACTAAAATTATCCTCTCCTGAATAGAAGAGGTCTGTTTCAAGGTGAATGTTTAATCTGCCTAAGCAGAAAAGAGGGACAGCTTCTTGGCACTCTCTTACATATGGATGTACTATAATTTAATCAATCATTCTTCCATGTTTGGATATTTATTTCCCACCTTTTTATTACTGTAACTAATTATATGATGAATATCTTGGCATGAGTATGGATATTTTTTGCAGAATAGATTCTTGAAAGCAGAATTGCTGGGTCAAAAGCCATATACATTTAAATGTAAAACATTCCCAAACTGCCCTACAACAATGCTTTACCAATTTTTAGTCCAAAGAGAATATCTGTTTCCCCACTCCATCAATATCACTAAATATTAAGAATCATTTTTCATTTTTGATAGTAATATTGTTTCAATTTCCATATTTCTGATTACTAGTGGGGTTGAACTTACCTTTATATGTGTTTATTGGCCACTTTTCATTTTTCTGGGAACTGACTGTTCATAACCTTTCCTTTTTTTCTCTTGAATAGTTTGTCATTTCCTTATCTTGCACACAACGTTTTAGGCTTATTCCTAGGTATTTTGAAGTTGTTGTTAATTGATTACAATGGACAAACAAAAAAAGCTATTGACTTTGATGTTGGCCTTATTTCTGGCAACCTTCCTGAACATTTTTCTTGATTTTAGTAGTTTTACGGTTGACTATCATTTCTTTCCTGGGAGACTATCATATCATTTGCAAATAATCGTTTATTGTGATTACTCATGCATTTGGACTTATGCCTATTTTTATTCTTTATTTTCCATCAACCATGCTTCCTGGTTTCTTTTTTCCTTCTTGCCTTTTGAGGATTGATAGCATCTTTCTTTCTTTTGTGTTTCTGAAGTTCTATGCTGCTGGTGGTTGTCCTCATATATTTTGTCAAATATTGAAATTTAAATTTTTCTATCAATGTTAAGAATCAAATCAATTTATAACTTCCCCCCAAACAAGAGAAGAACTTCATTTCTCATTTCCCTTGTTTTATTGAGGTCACTTGAAATCTTAGTACTAGATTGCTTTATTTTAATCTTTTTTCACATTATATTGCTATTACTTAAGAATCCTTTATTTTTTGCTTTTTCCTTTTCTAGAATGTTCTGTTTTCTTTTGTCATCTCCTATGATTTAAAAGATAGTAATCCTGTTTTTAGTTTTACTAGTAATCGAATTCTGTATTTACCAAATACATTCTTTTTTTTTTTCAGTGTATTTCTCTCAAATACATTCTTAAACCTTTATTTCTCTAATTATGGAAGTTGAGAGCAGTCAATTGCTTCTAATTCTCTTACTTTATGTCAAATGAAGCTTTTAGCAGCCTAGGCCTGTTCTCACCCCTTTTCTAGTCTTTTAAAAAGTTACTGTGAATTTATAAATCCAACTTGATTTCAATTATATACATCTTTTTTAAGAATAGACTTTTTTGTTAAATTCTTATGATACATTTAGTTAGTTTTAATGCTTGCAACCAGTTTTTTTATATTATAATGTTCCCATTTTCAAGTTCTTAATTTTAATTCATCTCTTAAGCAGCTGAAGTATGTCTTCAAATTGTTTACTTAGAAAGAACACATGAGTGGTACATTTTCTACACCCTTCTCGGTAAACCTGGAATATATTCTATTGTTATTGCATTTGAATGACAACTTGCTGGGTACTAAATTCTTATGTCATAATCTTTTTCACTAAAACTCTATAACCATTCCTCCCTATCTTCTTGCATTTAGAAATGTCAAGGCAAAGCCTAAGACCAACCTAAAATGTCCCTCTTGTAACCCAATTTAATATATGGGCCCATGTAACATTTTTCCTTCATCTTAGAAAAAAATCATTTTAATGGCCAAGATATGTCCTGGTATAGACTTCTTTATTAATTTTTCTGGGTCTCATTGATTTATTTACCCAATCATTTGTCAGCTCAGGAAATCATTTTCTATTGAATATTTACATATTATTTCTCCTAATTTGATCATAATGATGATATCTCCTAGATATACCTCTCCTTTCCATCATCTCTCACCCGGCTGAATGCAACAACCTTCGAACTAGTCTCCGGGCTTCCACGCCGCCCCTTTCTCCCTTTTCATTCTCTACCTCCATTTATGACCCTTAAGAGTGAGGCCCCTGACTGCTTTGTTCACTGCAGTGAACACTAGCTTCCCACCACTCTCAGAATATGGTCCAAAATCCTTAGTGTGGTCATTGTGGCCTTTGGTAAGTGTCCCCCGCCCCAGCGGCCTCATCTCCCACCATCTCCCCCTTGCTCCTTACGCTGCAGCCACACTGGCCTCCTCTTACTCCTTCAAAGGCCATGCTGCCTCCTGCCTTCTCAAGACGTCACACTTTCTGATCCATCTGCCTTCATGGCCTGCCCAACTCCTCTGTATTCTTTAGATCCCAGCTTAAATGTTGCTTCCTCAGGACCCCTATTATGTCCTGTTATATAGACAGCCATGAACTTTGTCTTTTGTTCACTTTTTTCAAACAAGTATTTATTGAGTGTCTACTATGAGCCAGGCACTATTCTAAGCACATCAGTGAACACAAGAGGCAAAGTTCCGTCCTCGTGAAGCTTAATTCTAGAGGTATTCCTCCATAGCACTTCTTAGAATTATTATTTAAGTCGATTGTGGAGTTGTTCTTCGTCTGTCTTCCCCACATAACGGCCAGCTCTGTGAGGGCAGGGATCAAATCGGCTGGTTTACTGTATAGTCAGGGTGCTCCAGAGGAGCAGAACTGATAGGATCTATATATGTAAATATTAAGAGGTTTATTATAGGAGTTGGCTCAGGCAACTGTGGAACTTGGCAAGTCCAAATTCCGTAAGGCAGACTGCAAGTTGGGAACTCCAATGAAGGTTTCGATTAATTCACCAGAAGAAGTTGGCCAGCTGAAGTAGAGACAGAAATTCTTTCTGTTACTGAAATCATCAGTTCTCCCTTTAAGGCATTCAGCTGACTGGAGAAGGCCTCTCTCATTGCTGAAGGCAATCTCTTTTGTTGATTGTAGATGTAATCAACCATAGATACAATCAACTGACTGATGATTTAAATCCACAAAATAGGGAAGCGGGTGTGGCTCAATCGATAGAGCTCCCGTTAACCATATGGGAGGCCCCGGGATCGCTTCCCGGGGCCTCCTTGTGAAGGCAGGCCGGCCCGGGTGGCGGCGCGATGGGCTGATGCAGCAAGACCTCACAGAAAGGGGGAGATAAGCAGACACAGAAAAAACACAGCAAATGGACGCAGCAAACACAAGCAGCAAGGGGAGGATAAATAAATAAATTAATTAATTAATTTAAAAAAAATTCCACAAAATACCCTCACAGAACAATCAGGCCAGTGCTTGCTTGACCGAACAACTGGACACCATAATCTAGCCAACTTGACCCATAAACTTAACCATCACATTTACTTTTCTAGCTCTAGGATGTAAGACAATGCCTGATATATAATAGACATATGATAAATGTTTGATGAATGAATTAATGCTATTTGTAGAAGGACTCTTTCAGTTGTAATCCATTTCAACTAGCTAAAGCAAAAAAAAAAAAAGTGGGTTGCGGGGAAGATTTACTAACTTACTTAACTGGGAAGTCCATGGGCATCTGCAAAGCTGATCCAGAGACTTGTTCAGTGCCAACAGGGCACCCTCTGCTTCCCTCTGTGTGTTGATCATATCTTCTCTAGATCTAGATGGATTTCCTCCACGTTGCCAGGGGAATGGGTGCTGACACGTTCCAAATCCACATATTCTCAGCTTAGCAACACCAGGGATAAAATTGTTTCTTTCTCTTAGGATCTTATGCTGGGCCCAGAGAAGGATCATGATTGGTCCAGCTTAGGTCACATGCTTCCTCTGAGCCTCTCACTGTCCAAGAGAATGGGGTATTATGATTGGGCAGACCTGATGGCCTACTTCTCCCTGAGGGTCTGAGGGAGTTAGGTGGGCACAGCATTGTGATCAACATTCACAGCAGGATGGTATGAAAAGGAATAACTGGCCTTACCAACAGGAAGAAAGAAATGTCCTGTGAGACAAATGCAATAACTGCCCCATTATTGCATGACAGGTTTTCTTGCATTCTGTAGTCTGTGCAGCTAGCCCTTTTTGCATCTCTTTTTCAGCTTGTCTTTTCTCATCTCCTTGTAACTGTTTCCTAGAGGTGCTGTCCTCATGCTGAGGGTGGGCAATGGAAGAATCCAGAGAACCTCATGCCTGCTCTACACCAAGCTACCTTTTGAGGACAGGGGCCTCAGATGGCCTTTTCATACTTTGAGGAATTCCACCCCAAAGGCTGGAGAGGTGCTACACAAACTCAGTCAAACCATTTTGTCCTTCTCTCATCAGGACCCAAAGACCAGGTTAGTGGGTAGAAAGCCTGTTCCAACGTGTGTGGAGGAGTCAGCTACTCGTGTAGAGTGGGGCTGCCCAGATGTCTACTTCCCTGACTGTTCAAGGGTCCAGCACAGACTGAAATGCCTCTTTGTGTGTGCACAGTGCCCTCAGCATTTGCTGCATCAGTTTAGAGGCTACGACTCCCAGGACCACACTGTTTTGAGGACACTGCACACTTTGTTTTTATGTAAAACAGAGTTAGGGTCTAGGTTCTGATTGTTATAAATAAGCTATTCATTTGCATGAAAATCTGGTGGGACATTCCCAAGGCAGCAAGAATTCTTTGCTCTGCAACAGTGCCCCGAGTGTGCAGAGCTTCCAGCACCACCGCCCCCACCCACTAAATGCCAACGACACCCCCCAATCATTGCGACCATCAAAAAATGCCCCCACAAATATTCTGAGCCTCCTGGAGGCTTGTCTACACACTGTTCCTCATTTTTTAAAGACTTTGAGCCCAGGCTCACTGCTCCCCCCACCCTGCCCATATCCTGAGTGACGTCACTGCCCTCACGGGTCACACCTGCAGGAATGCAACAGCAGTGTAAATCAAGAGAAGACTGACCTTTGCTTTGTTTAGAACCTTTACAATGGTTTTTCACCATTTTGGAAAAGCACTGACAGCAAAGCTCCTGGAAGTGTTTGTGTGGCCGCACATCACAGCATCGCAGTCTGCGTGTACAGCTGTGGCATGCCCAGCAATATCTTCAGTGCAGTCGTGCCTGGCCATTTACATACTGATATACAGAAATATTCTCTTTTATCACTTTCCTTTTATTTCTCCTTTATATTACTATTAGGGCCTTACTTGGACATTTTGGACATTTGAATATTTTGAACATTTGAAACTATGTATATGGTAGGTAATATTATCTATACATTAATTTCAGAATAGTAAAGGGATGTTACAAAATACTTGTCATAAAAAGGAAGTATTGGGTGTGATCAAGTTGATAACCATAGGTCTAGAAGTTTGGTAGATGTCAGCCACAAGAAGAAATAGTTTTCTGTTCAGAACTATCTAACTTTCCTTATTAACAACCCCATAACAAAAGTTTATAACTTGCCTTTCTCTGAGTTTCTCAGCCTTTGATACTATTGGGATCCCCAAAGCAGCTATAATTCAGATTTCTTCACGTGCTCCCCCACAAGCCTCACACCTAGACATTTCTGCTCCCCAAACAGCCAGCCCCGAAGATGGCTAGTTCTGGCAGTGACAGACATAGTCTTGGAGAGAAGCCCTTCCTCCACTCAACAAAGTCCTTTTTCACTTGTCAAGGCATCTGCTTTTCCCAGGGCCTTACCCAGCCCCTTCATTTCTTCCCTGAAGCCTTTCTAGCTCTGAAGGCTCACATTTCAAATTCAAATTTCAAATCAAATTCAAGACAGGCATCCTAATCTCCTTTTCCCTAGGCATGTGTCCCCAAAAATATCCCCAGGCCATGGGCAGGCCTGATTCCAGCCCTGGGCCACAGCCCATAGCCAGGAGCTGGCCGGCTGGAGGAGCTCTCCAAGCACCAGAGCTCGCCTTCTCAATTCCTGATGGGTGAGCATTGGGCACCTTCTCAGGGTCCGGACTCCATTCTTCTCCCTAACCATCTTCTCGGAGGCTGTGTGGAATCACGTTTGGTCTGGATAACAAAAGAGCAGAAATAGAGGAGGTTTTCCCTTGACTTCCAAACACAGGGGGCCTCTCTCACGTCCCCCACTTGAAGCTTCTCTGAACTTCCCGTCACCTGCTTGCGAGTGGGCTGCAATGAGCTGCATCCGCTCACCCTCTGACGGCCTTGAGGCCGGTCTCTGCAGGTCACCGCACCCCAGATAAACAGAACTCCAACCCCAAAAGCAGTGATGGGTAAGGTGGATTTTACTGCAGGTGTTTGTGAGATGACAGAGGAGTTCTAATGCTCCTTACAAGCTCCTTCCCCCAAGTACTCTTCCCCACATCCTCTGCCTCTCTTTGTTTGGTGGCTCCAGCCTCCTCCCCCACACTCTCTCTCAACTTGAGCATGTACAATCCTGTCAATACACAGTCACACAGAGGCCTTGGGAGGCCTTGGTTCTCACCACCCACTCCAGCTCGGGAATTAAGTGGGTGTGCTATTTCCTTGTGCCCCGGAGCCTCTTTGGGCTCAAGCTCAACCCCCCACTGCAAGTCCCTCCCCTCCTTCATCTGGAAGCTTTGCATAGGGATGCCCTTTGCAGACCCAGCCTGGCTCTTCAGCTTCTCTCCTCCAGGGCCTCTCCTCCAAGCAGCCCAACTCACAGGGAACCCTCAGTGGATGGCAAAGCCTTTGGTGACACCCCAGAGCTGAGGGACATGTGACTGCTGTGGAGGCAAACCCACGAGCCCCCGAGTCACAGGACCTGGGCCAGCAAGCTGATCCCTCTGCCTGGGCTTCCAGTGCTCCTTCTTCCAGGCCTACGAGTCCATGTCTCTGACTGTCTCACCCCAAAAGGAGGGCTGGGTGACCACTCTGCCAGCTCTGGTCCCTCCCCTACCTCCATCCCCATTCCCAAGAGAAGGGTAGTATTTGCCAAGCTCTTCTCCCAGAGGTGCAGTCTTCCACAGCATACCCTTCATGGCCACAATCTGGACAACTTTACAGGACAAGAGAGGGTGGAGGAATTCACGCCACAAAGCTGTTCTGCATTGTCCCCAAGGCTGATTGACCTTGCTGGAACTTAGGGGGTACAGGAGACCACTAATCCCAATGGATCAAACTTGCCACCCCAAAAACAAACTAGGGAATGGTATCTGGCCGGGACCAGGGGCTGCCTGAGGGGCTCTATGGTAAGGGTCCTCTCTCTCCCCTCCCCTAGACTTGCTTGCATCACTCCCAGCTTCCCAAGTCAGCTTCCCAATCCCTGATTTGGGACAGCCATGGTTTCCTCCCTCTCTTCCTCCCCTCACTAAGAGCTGGAGTGCAGGTGGCCCATCCAGATTCTGGAGGGTCGAAGACTGTTCAGGAAAACCTGGCTAAATGGTTCACTCCAATGGTTTCTGGAGCCCACGCACCATCGCCTGCGGGTTCCTGGTGATCTAAGGTTAAAAACTCAAGGCAGGAACCTGGGCCCCATGCCTCCTTCTCTCTATACTTTGTCTCAGAGACATTTGCTTACAGAGCCATAGAGACAATGGCTTTGGCAGCTGGGAAGCTGGCTTGGGCTGGTTCCCTGGAAGCAAAACCTGAAGGGAGGATTTTCATGCAGATTTAAGATGTATTCCCAGGGGGAGAAAGTAGGGGAGTGGGGAAGGGGGACCAGGAAAAAAGGGGGCCCAGTGTGGGTCGGATATTGAGTGGAGTCCCAGGGAGGCTGGCATTGGCTTGATCCCACAGAGGAGCCTCGAGAATGGTCCAGGCCACACCTCAGGATGGTCCTGATCAGGGGTGGGAGGCTGCAGTATCTAAACCCCCACAGCCCTCAGTCATTGCTTAAAGCTGCCCCCGCCCTACTTGTACCCTCTGAGCACTTACCTCAAGTGGGTTCCAGGAGCCTGAGCTCAGTCTCTGACCAAGAGATATGAGTACAGACTTTTGGGAGGGAAAGCTCTTGGGAAGCTGGTGGGCAAAAATGATGCAAGGAAATATGGGTGGAGTACTGACAGCCTGTGCTGAGTCTCTTTTTAATTATTTCTTAATGTAAACTCTCAATATCTGAGGCCTCCTCTCTGTCACACTTCGCTGGCATCTTCTAACCACAGCTCTTAAGGCATCTCCCAGCCTGGGAGCAGAGTCCTTGCTCACTCCATAGCTTTTCCCCTGGCATCTGCTCAGTCGGCAGGAAGCAGGACTAGGCCCCAAATCACTCCAGGTGTATCTGCTCCCAACTCCTCTCCCCTCCAGGAAGGACTTCAACTCCTTAAGAAATTGTAAATAAAAGAAGATAGGAATCCCTTCTACATGAAGGGTAGCAGGCCCTGGGGCATCCCACATGCCGCACAGAGCAGGGAGACTCGAGACAGGTGAGGTGTCTGTCCTGGGCAGAACCATCCCATAATCCTTCAACTGAGTTAGTGGACTTCCCTGTGCCTTCATGTGGTGCTGAAACTTACTCCTCCACTCCAGCACCCAAACTCTCCACCCACCACCCCATGAGGAGATACCCCGTACTTCACAATGCGCTTATCCTCCTCCTTGTCCTTTGGTGCATCTCCCAATACATCAGTCAGGATCCAGTCAGGAAAGCAGAAGTCATGCCAGGGAACTAGGGATAAAGGTTTTAGAAGAGGCAAAAGAGCAAACAAGGGCAAATGAGGCCACCCAGAGATCAGCAAGGGCGGAAAGCCATTGCTACTTCCAAGGCCAGAGGGATGAAGGGTTGGGAGGCTATTCCAGAGTATGGGAGCCGGAGCAACCTGGAGGTGGAGGCCCCAGAGGGAGTGGTTTCCAGTAGGTACTGGAACCATGTAGAAGACTCGGCCACCACCGGAGTCTCTGCTACAAGCAGAGAAATGGGGAGAAATATCCTGGCTTCTCCCTCCTCTGGTCCTCAATATTCTACCAGTGCCTCCCACTGACCAATGCTGACTGGAAACCAGTTTGCCAGGAAGGCTGGGAAGTATCATCTGAAGGGTTACCCCCTGAGATGTAGAGCTGAGCCCAAGGGCAAATGGGCCAGCACACCTGGAAGCCACAGACTGCAGCTCTGCTGTTTTGAGATTCAGGGATGTGGCGGGAGCTTGCCATGTCCCCATGGAGAGACCGGATGTCTCACCTGATGTAGGGTCAACAGATTACTGGACTTCCATTCAAAAGGGTCACCATCTATCTCCTACCCACACCTCACCAAGAGAGAGGGCTGGCTTCTCCTTGGCTTCATTTCCCATTCACCTGGTCGTGGGGGTGGTTGTCAGTGTCCTCGGGCAAGTGGGCAAGTGGATTCTCACCCCTCAGGGTCTCCCTTGGGTAGAAGTTTGTTTGAATGCAAAACCTTAACAGCCCCAGCCTCTGGCTGCCTTTTCAAACTGGCAGGAATCCTGACCAGTCCCCTATCAGATATGGGAGTCTTTTAGGACTAAGCCGTCTTCTGCCTAACTGGGGCCACCAATTCCATTGCAAAACCCAATCTCCAATCTGCAGGCCTGGCTCTGTACCTAGGTAAATTAGTGAAACCTCTCAGTTGTGATGACAAGAATACCAGCTTAAACTGCTATAAGTAAAAGGGAAAATGTTTTGGTTCATTAATTGAAAAGTCACAATGGAGGTTATCTTCAGGCTCAGAGGGATCCACGTGTTTCAACAAGGCATCGGTAAACTACAACCTACTGGCCAAGTTTGGCCTGCCCCCCGTTTTGTAAATAATATTTTACTGGAGCACAGTCAGGCTCATTCATTTGCATATTGTCTGTGGCTGCTTTCGTTCTGCAAGGCAGAGGTTAAATAGCTGCAGCAGAGACTGTATGGCTGACAAAGCCGAGAATATGTATTATATGGACCTTTACAGAAAAAGTTTGCCACCCTCTGGCTTAAACAATATCATCAGAAATCTATCTTCATCTCTTCCCTGAAGGTTGTTGTCAATATCCCTCACCCCTGGCCCCTAAACTACATAAACTGAGAATGGCTGAGATGTGGTTTCCCAGGTGAAATTTGGAGTGTGGTCACCAAAAGAAGGATAAATGGCTTCTGAGCAGGCCAGAACAACAGATGTCTGCTCAATAGGTGCTGCTCTTGTTTTCTGTGCAATGCTACATGGTGACCAACCCATAAGCCACCTGGAGTTTATCCTTCAGCTTGGTGGCATACTGAATGAGACCATCCCAGTGTGTCCCTTTGTTGTCAAGCTCAAAACCAGAGATCAATAAGTGGCCATGGCTCCAGCCGAGCTCTCGTGGTAGAGATAGTGCTGTCAGCAGCAACGTTCCCAGGGGCACTGTACGGATTAGAGCACCTGCGTGCCAGCCCCACTGTCCTTTCTGATCTGGATAGAGCATTCCAAGTAAATTCAATAAAGTTCTGTTAAACTCCTTGGATTGGGGACCCCTTTTGGGGAGTGATCCTAGCCTTTGAAACTCTGCCTGGTAAAATGATTATTGCACACAAACAGGAAATCCACAAACCGAGAAGAACTTTTCCCACAACACCCCTGCCACAGAGGATGCTTCCTGATCCCGGGTGGGACATGCTCGGGCATGTGGAAGAACTGTGCCATGTGGCTTTTAACCGTACAGTTTCAGAAGGCAACAATAAAGGTGCACCATTTCTGAGAGCGAGCCACTCTGAGTCATCTCCAGATAGGCTGGTTGGCGAGCATTGTTTCCCATGGAATGCGCTGGGCGCAGGTGTCACATTTTATTTGGACGTCCTCTGCCATCTTGGGCCAGAGGAGCCATGCCCTAATTAGCCCCAGCATCTGTTCCCTCCCCAAGGCCCAAAATCATCACACATGGACCTCGGTGCCACAGGGAAGTCTTTTTGAAACAGTACCAACTGCTTCCACAGTCCATTTATGAGGCACACAGAATCCAATAATTAGTGGCGATTTCCATCACTCCTAGAGCAGGGCATTCATGCCGCAAGAAAAGCTTTTTACCCTCTCTGCCTCCCTCCCACATCTTCCCCTTCACTATCAACCAGAGAACAATACCTTAGAGTTCTTTACCAATTCTCTACCTCCATCTGGGGGCAGGGGAGGCAAATTTGGATTATATGATTCAAGGTTGTAGGTACAGCTTCTGAGGGCTGCCCCAGGCTGCCAGCCAAGCCTCTTTTCCTGGCTCCTTTGCTATTCCAAATGATCAACACATCCTCATAAAAGACGTCTCAGTGACCTGAGTATGTGACCTTTGTAGCATAGCATCTGTACCTTCAGAGCAGACGGTAACAGTGCTAGAATTACAGTCCACTGGCACTTCCACCCAGCATGCTTCATAATATTCAATTCAGTGCTGGTAAGAATTAAGAAAGAGAAGTAGCAGCCCACACCTGAAAGGTTGCTCCACAGTCATATGCCTTACATGTATTTTTGACCACCCACTTCAGCATTAAAAACTCTAGTTTGTTAATGGAGAATTAGGGCTCACTCCAAAGGGGCGTTGATGAGCAAATGTCACAATTTTATTACCTCCGTTGACTTACTATAACACCATTGTCCATCTATTTTTTCCTAGATGAAGGATTTTTTTTTCTGTTTGCCATCCCCTCCTTTAGGGAACCATCCCTCTTTGATTTCAAGTAGTTTAGGTGGTGCTGGTCCCCACTCATTCCAAGGTCCAAAGGTGGGTATGTGACATAGACCTGAAAATCAAGACTATTCCATGTTTCTAGCCGTAGTGATTGGCTCAGGGTGGGCATGTGACCAAGCTGGGCCAATCAGAATCTTCCCTGGGAGTTTTACACCAGAAAATATTCTCTCATCCACTGGGATTGCAACCTGGAGTTGTCTGTGACCGTTTTCACGGTCACATTGAGGAATAATTCTACAATAGAAGAGAATGAGGCCAATAAGCAATGCAAACCAGAGAATAAGCAAAAGTGAGACCTGGAGTTGGGGAAGTATAGAGAGAGAAAGAGAGAGAGAGTAGGAGAGAGAGAGAGAGAGAGAAACTTGATGAGAATTATTGGAGCCCCTGGACCCAGCCATTTTTTAATATCTACCCTTTGAGGAAATAAAATATTAAAAGACCACAATGCCTTATTCATCTTTGTTTACAATTATAGTTGAAACCAGAGGTTTCAATAGCAATAAGTAAGGAACTTTGAGGGAGCAAGAAGTTATTGATACCAGGGCTTTTGAGCATGCAAAGCAATGGAATAGACATAAAGGTATAAAGAACACACAGAAAAAGGGGAGGGAAGGGAGCATATTAGCCATATGGAGTTAAGATCTTATGTCAAATTAAATTTATTCTTATTTTGGATCTTGTCATCATGATATTGAGTAGTTTATATGCAAGAAGCACTCCCACAATATTCTACTCTAACTACAATGGTTTATTGTTTTATAACCCTTAACCTTGAGACTATGAAGCTTGTTTATGGTAGAAATTGTATTTACTCATTGTATGTTAGTTATAGGAAATTGAATTTTCCATCAACTGTGTAATATTTAACCACCTTGAGTATGACTTCAGTGCCTTGTTTTATTTAACCCAACCAGCAGTATAAGAGGGATATCGTTTCCTGACACTAGGAAAAAGTATTTTTAAGTTTTTTCCTCCTTGCAAATATCAATTACAGCAGATTCACATTAAAACCACAATGCTGAATTTAAACTTTTTCTTCTACATCCTGGACTTTTTTTTTTTTAATGTAAAGCAATACATTGTCCTTCTCCTGGCATGTGGAACAGAAAGAATCCTGACTAATACAGCTTCCAAGGGGGGTGGAGAGCGAGGCGAGGGCTTGGTGGGCCATCAGAGTCAGTACATGAGCATGAACTCTCTGATCCCTGGGGTTCTTTCAGGGCCTGTGGCTACCCCAGACATTGTAGAGATTCTTGGATGCTGGCTCTGAGCTAACACTGCTTCCTGGAGATCCAGAATGCCTCTGTGGTCTACTGATTAGAGTGGGGGTATATGGGCTCGGGGATAAATGGAGATCATAGCCCAAGTCTATCTCACAGAAGGCCCAGGGCACAACCCTATCCTGCAGTCATTCTCCTAATTACTAGGGTATAGCTGGAATACAGAGCTTCAGCAGCTCACAGAATCCTCACACCCAGTCACAAACCTGTGTGGATTAAGAGCTGTTACATAAGAAGGACCTAGCATGAGCCTCTAGATTCTCCCTCCATATCCAAATAAAACAAAAGCTAAAATACATCTCAGGTGATTACAGATGTTAGTGAAACCACCAATGACTTGAAATATCCAGGAGTAGTAATACCAACTCATTCTCCAATTTGGCCATGGCCAAAGAAGGACAGGCCTTGGAGAATGGCAGTGGATCATTATAAGCTTCCTTAAGTGGCCACCCATTTGCAGCTAGCTATTGCTCCGGATTTGGTCAGATCATTCCTGTCCACACAGCTCCCTCCATAGGTTACCTCCCCTCAACATTGTCCACAACAGTCTGGTTGAACTATCTGTTCTCAACAATCACACCCCTCCAGCAGCTCGAGTACCAGGCGTGACTGCGGCCTCCAGCACAACTCTCTTCTTGTTCCCTCTCATGCTGGATTCCTTTTTTTTTTTAAATAAAATTTTACTGAAGTGTATCATTCATACATGAACATACTTAAGCAATAAGTGTATGGTAAAATTTGTGAATTTATAAAACAAACATGCATACCATCATACAAGGCTCCCATGCATTTCCCCACCACCAATATCTTGCATTGTTGTGAAACATTTCTTACAAACTATGAAAAAGCATCGTTCTAACTACTAACTATAGCCCCTATCTCATATTTAGTGTATTTTCCACCAACCCACCCAATTTTTAACACCCTTTATCAGTATTATATATTTGTTATTGTTCAGGAGAAAACGTTTTCATAATCGTCCTGTTAACCACAGTCCATCATCCACCATTGGATTCCCTGTGTTTTACAGTCCCATGCTTTGTACAATCCATTCAAAGTGTACACTCAGTGGCTCTCATTTCCATCACAGAGTTGTGTTGTCATCACCTCAGTCAATTTTAGAATGTTTTCATTACCTGAATTTCCTTTTGCTCATCAGAACATCCCTTCCCATTCTTCAGACACAATGATGGAGCACATTGGCTCAGTTCAGTGGTATGATGGGGTCTGGTCACAGCTGACACAGGTCTTGCTCAACATCTCTAGGTGGTTAGCCCTCCAACACCACACTCAGAATGTGGAAGAAAAGGAAGAACACAGTTTACTATAAACAACAAGGGATCCCTAATGAGTTTTTTCTCTGTCTTTGGATTTTGACAATTTTGCTCCAATGTGTCTTGGTATAGATGTTTTGGAGTCTATCCTGCTTAGAGTTCATTGAGCTTCCTGGATGTGTATATTCATGTCTTTCACCAGGTTGGGGAGTTTTCAGCCATTATGTCTCCAAATACTTTTTCTGCCCCTTTCTCTCTCACTTGTCCTTCTGGGAGTTCAATGTTGCACATATTGGTATGCTTGAGGGTGTCCCACAGGTCCCTCAGGCTGTGTTCATTTTTCTTCATTATTTTTTCTTTCTGCTCCTCATACTAGATAATTTCAATTGTCTTGTCTTCAAGTTTGCTGATCCTTTCTTCTGCCTGTTCAAATCTGCTATTGAATCTGTCTGATGAGTTTTTCATTTCAATTACTGTATTTTGTAGCACCAAAATTTCTGTTTGGTCCCTTTTTATCATTTTCATTTCTTTATTTTGTCTAGAAAATGTTTTCCTAGTTTCCTTTAGTTCTTTGTGGATTCCTTAAGCTCATTTAACAGATTTAAGACAGTTGATTTAAAGTCTTTGACTAATAGTTCCAATATATGAGCTTTCTTAGGGATGACTTCGGGCAAATTCTTTTTTTTTTTCTTATGACTGTACCATACTTTCCTGTTTCTTTGTGTGTTTTGTAATTTTTTGTTGGGAATTGGACATTCTTAGTATTATGTGGCTTTAACTCTGGAAATCTAGTTCTCCCTCTCCTCTGGGATTGCTAAATTTTTTTGTTTTGTTGTTTTATTGAGAGCTGGAGCCTTCAATTGTGACTTTTCCAAACGATCTGAAGTAGCTGTTCAAAAGTAGTCATCAGTGAACAGATCACACCCCGCTCCAATCCACCCAGATTTTGGAAGACTAGGTCCTTATAGCCCACCCTGGCACCAGCAAGCCACACCGGGATCCTGGGCTGCAGTTCCCACTGCTGCCTGTCACATAGTTGGGGCATGGGGAATGGTATCCATTGCATGGAGGGTGAAATTCACTGGATATTTACCACAATTTACTAGCCTCTTTCTCCTGCTTTTCCCTAGATGCTGAGCAGTGTTCTGCTAGATTCCAGAGTTTCAAAATAGTTGATTTGGACCATTCCTGCCAGCTCAATAGTTATTTTGGTGGAGGGACTGATTCCTGGAGCTTCCTACTCCATAATCCTTTCCCATCATTGATTTCTGACTTGAGTTTTTTTTCCACTCTAGAGAGTATTCAGAGAGCTGTTGTTTTTATTTTTTATTTTTCAGAACAGTTGTAGGTTTATTGAGAAATAATGCAGAATGTACTGACTTCCCATATACCCCCACACACACATGCACATAGTTTTCCCTATTATTAACATTTGCATTAGTGTAATAAATTTGTTATAACTGATGAACCAATATTAACATAATTATATTATTAAAGTCCATAGTTTACACTAGGGTTCACTCTTTGTTTTGAAGAATGGCTCTTTTATTTTCTTCAGCTAAACTATAACAGGTCCTCAGTAAGCAAGGGCCTTTTCATTTAGACTCTCACCACACCCAAAATGACCACCCCCTCAAAATCAGGAGGGGGAAAAAACCCTCCTCTTCCCACCCACTGGCTCTCTTCTATGGCCCACCTGATTACTTCCCATAATTCCTTTCCTTCCCTCATGTAGAAATCTGCTTCTTTGCCTCCTTGGATTCTGGTATAAGCTGTCAGTTGTTCATTTTCATCTAGTTTCATGCTGGATGAGGAGGGATGGGTGATTGGAATGGAGGCTGTTGATAGAAGATCTATAAGAAAGTCAGACTTCTCATACTACCAATAAGACTTATCTTCTTGGCATATAGCCCATGTGCTATTATGCTGAAAGAACCTTTGGTCATGAGTCACAGGGCCACATACCCATTGGCACCCTGGCTTTGTATGCTCCATGCTTCCAGAAGGTGAATACGAGCATACAGGGGATCTTGCACTACCACAATTGTAATTTCTATCTCAGATTGGTTTTCACAATTTCCCCCTGACTTTGACATGGTATTCCAAATTCCATCATATCTCAGGCAGATAATTATCATTTCTTTGTGCCATATTGCTGAAAGCTTGGCAGTCATAGTGAGGTTGTGCTCTGAAGTTTGAGAAGAAAGAGTTAATCCAAGATGCAGCTGGATATACCAGGCATTAGGTAAAAAATCCCAGACAAGACTCAACCTTTAACCCACTCATAACTGGATCTCTTTGAGCCACTGCTTCTACTTTGAAGTCAGCCTCTACATAGTATGAAATCTTCCCAAATACAAACTTCACTCCCAAAGTGACCAAAGCTTTCTTGGAGAGCTGGAGGAAAAGATTACATGACTCTCTGCCCAGCAGAATCCCCTGAGAATCTGCTGCAAAATTCATGCTCCTTCAGCATCTCTCCTCAAGGCAGCTGCCACACCCTCCTCCTTCCATCCATGCATCCGCTCCACAGCCTGCCAAGCTGCCTCTGGCCTTCCTCTGTTTTGAATGTCAAAATCCTGCCAGCTTGAATATACCACTGCAAAGAGAAGCCAGCCAAATGGTACTTTGCAAAACAAAAACCCAGTCACTGGCTAAACAGCTAAACTAACCAAAATACTGTTTCTTGCGTGTGCCCTGGAGGGCCTCTGTTTATCCCACCACTCAATGCACCAAAGTTGGAAAAGGCTGAAATACATCTGTGCTAAACTTTGTTCTAGGTTCTCAATTAAAATTTCTACCCCTTTCCCCAACTCATTTTTCTGTCCCTGCTCTGCTTGTGTAAGTAGTGAAAGTAGATTTAAAAGCTCTGCCCCTGCTAATGTTGGGACTGCATCACTCTTTCATCATCACTTCCAACTCCAGACTTTTATTTGTTTTAACTAAACTACCCTCTATCCTAGCACTATCCAATAGAACTTTCAGCAATGATAGAAATGTTCTGTACGTGCACTGTCCAATATTGTAGTCGCTAGCCATGTGCAGCCCTTGAGAAGTTGAAACGTGGCTAGGATGACTGAGGAATTAAATGTCTAATTTTATTTAATTTTTAATTAATTTAAATAGCCACATGTAGCTCATGGCTACTATATTGGGTAACACCACTCTAGCCTAATTCCACCAGTGTTAATGAGGGCCATTATAAGAAACTGTCAAAACAAAAACAAAAAACCCTCAAAATTATATTGACTGTGGGGATAGTGTCCAGGATGTTCACTGGTTCATGCAGTGTCCTCTCACTAGGAAAAAATTTTTCAGGTCTAAGGATCTGAAAAAGCAAGGCTGCTCCTGAACTAGTTATTTTTGTTTTGTTTTTAATCTTAAGGACACTATGAATTGCATAATCAGCCATGTTTCCTTTTTTCCTTTGGCTATCAGGAAGCTCAGTCAAACTTAGATCCCACCTTTACCAGGTGTATCCTTGAACACTAATATAATCCTAAGTACCATTTATCTCTTTCCTGCCTTGCTGCATTTTTTTCTAGTGTATAATTCAATGATTTTTAGTAAATTTATAGAGTACTACAACTATCACCACAATCTCATTTAAAAATATTTTCATTACCCCAAAAAAACCCTCATTTTCATTTCCAGTCATTTCCCATTCCCCCCAGGCAGCCACTAATCTACTTTTCTACCTTTATAAATTTGCCTTTTCTGGACATTTAAATCAATAGAATTATACAATATGTGATCCTTTGTGTCTGCCTTCTTTCACTGAGCATAACTTTTTTGAGGTTCATCTGTAGCATCTGTCATTCCTTTGTTCTGTTTTATTGCCAAATAGCATTCTACTGTATGGATATACTGAATTTATTTATCCATTCACCAATTGATAGACATTTGGGTTGTTTCCACTTTGGATTAGGTTAATATGTCAACTCGGCCAGGTAATGTTGCCCAGTTGTCTGGTCAAGCAAGCACTGGGTTAATTTTAATACAAGGGCATTTCATGGACTTTAGTCCTCAGTGAGTTGATTGCAAAGATAGCTGATTATATCTACAATCAACTAAGGATATTGCCATCAGCAATGAGTGACGTCTCATCTAATCAGTTGAAGGCCTTAAAAGGAGAAGTGATTTCAGCATTCAGAGAGAGAATCCCCATCTCAACCTCAGGCAGCCAGCATCTCCTGGGAACTCATCAAGTATCTTCATCGGAGTCCCTGGTTTGCAGCCTGCCTTGCGGAATTTGTACTTGTGCATTCCTACATCGTATGAGTGTGAGAGAATTTTATAAAATCTCATACTATTTACAGATATCTCCTGTCGGTTCTGTTTTCCTAGAGAACCCTGACTAGTACAGGGCTATTATGAATAATGCTGCTATGAATATTTATACAGGTTCTTCTTAGATCTATGTTTTCATTTCTCTTGGACACCTATGTAGAAGTGAAAGTGCTAGATGACATGGTAAATTTATGTTAAGAAACTGCCTATTTTCCAAAGTGCCTGCACCATTTCACATTCCCACAAGCAACATATGAAGGTTTCAGTTTCTCTACAGGATTGTAGTGGTACCTCATTATGGTTTTAATTTCCCCAATGACTAATGATGTTCGGCATCTTTTCATGTACTTGTTGGTCATTTGTATGTTTTCTCTGGCGAAATGTCTATTTGAATCTTTTGATCACTTTTTAATTGGGTTAGTTTTCTTACTATTATTGAGTTGTAAGATTTCTTTATACATTTTGGATACAAGTCCTTTTATCAGATATAGGATTTGCAATTATTTTCACTCAATCTGTAGCTTGTATTTTCACTTTCTTAATGGTGTTTTTGAATTGAAAAGTTTTTAATTTTTATGAAGTTCAATTTATCATTTTTCCCTTTATTACTTGTGCTTTTGATGTCTTATCTAAGAACTCCTTGCCTAACTTAAAGTCATGAGGATTTACTCATATTTTCTTCTAAGAGTTTTATAGTTTTAGCTCTGACATTTAGGTATGCGACCCATTTTGAGTCACTTTTTGTATATGGTTTGAGATGAATCTAAATTCATCTTCTGCATGTGATATCCAATTTCCTAGAACCATTTGTTGAAAAGACTGTCCTTTGCCTATTGAATTGCCTTGGCACCTTTGTTGAAAATCAATTGACCATAAACGTAAGGGTTTATTTCTGGACTCTTAGTTCTGTTCCAACGATTTGTATGTCTATCCTTATGCCAGGATCACACTCTTTATTATTGTCCTTGTTTTCTTTTATTCTCAGTTTCTTCATACACTTATCTTTAATTTCATTTAACTGGGAGAATAGGTCATCCCCTTTCTCTTTCTCCAAATTGAAATTAGCTCTTGGCAAGGATGTATTTGAGGCTTCCTAAAATCAAACTGTCTAAACCTCTCTTGTGAAAATCAAGAAGAAGTCATTAAAAAACTATGACCATGTTCTTATTTGAACAAATCCCAGAGGGGATTAGGAAAGGAAGAGAAAACTATCCTTGCCACAATAATCGGATTTACTGATTTCCAGAGAAAGGAGAAGACACACTGCTAATTATGAGGTAATTATGGAATTATTTCATATCTCAATATGGTTTTAAAATGTACTAGACCGGGAAGCGGGTGTGGCTCAATCGATGGAGCTCCCGTTTACCATGTGGGAGGCCCCGGGTTCGCTTCCTGGGGCCTCCTTGTGAGGGCAGGCCGGCCCGCGCGGCGCGGTGGGCTGATGCAGCAGGACCTCGCAGCAAGGGGGAGATGGGCAGACACAGAAGAGGCACGCAGCAAATGGACACGGCAAACACAGGCAGCAAGGGGGGTATAAATAAATAAATAAATAAATAAATCTTTAAAAAAATTTAAAAAATAATAATAATAATAAAATAAAATAAAATAAAATGTACTAGACCTAAGAAGTAATGTCTGTCTTTGGGATAAGTGTGTGTATGTGTTTTATTTAGTAGTTTCAATATGTAAAGAATATTGAATATTGGGGGGGGGGAAATGCCCTACTTGGAGGGCTCTCACCCACCTTGAAGGATGTGACACCCTTCCCTACAAGAATGACCTTTGGGGAAGGGATGCCAATTCAAGCATTACTGACCAACTTGATGAAGTCTGAAGACATGTCTCTAGAGTGTTATCTTAACTTGGGTCCTTTCCGAAAGAAGGTTAGGTAGAGAAAGAGAAAGGAAAAGGCACTCAATCAATCTTGGTTAAATGAATGAATTGCAAGAAGCTGATAGCATCAGCCTTAAATGAACAGAGATTTTTCTATGAGTCTGAAGGAATAATGACCTGGATGTAGCTTTTGAGACTGAGGAAGGTACTACTTCCCTACTCTGTGGTTGTAAAAATAAATCTCCCTGAGAGACACTTGCTGTGTCCTTAGTTAGGCAGGAATTGAAGAGAGGACTTCTGAGAGGGCTGAGGGGTTGGGGAAGCCTATGTGAGAAGGAGGGAGCAGTGGGAAGTTTGACCAGGGGAGTGGAAGTCCAGAAGAAGGCTGAGTTTAAAGGAGAGGATGGATGATGAAATGGGCTCTATTCAGACAATAGTTGAGGATTACCAGGCTATGGGGCTGGGGGGCGGGGAGGGGGGGGATTCACTTTTAAATGGTTCTCCAAACTAGTGCTTTTAGAGGCTTCATTATGCCAATTCTAATAATCATCAACTATCTTCTCTTTTCAAGAACCTATGATATGCAGAAAAACAGGAAAACTTGTATGTTGTTTGTGGGAATATAAAATGTTACAGCTGCTGTGGAAAAGTTTGGTGATTCTTTAAAAAGTTAAATATAGAATTGTCGGATGACCCAACAGTTCCACTTCTAGGTATAAAAGAATTGAAAGCAGGGACTTAAACAGATATTTGTACACAAGATTTCAAAGCAACATTATTCACAATAGTAAAAGGTGGAAGCAACGTGTCCATCAACAGATGAATAGATAAACAAAATGTGGTATATACACATGTCTTAGTTTCCTGGCTGCTAAAACAAATACCATACAAAGAGGTGGTCTAACAACAGGAATTTATTGACTCAGGGTTCAGAGGCTAAAAGACTTGCTTTCTTTCCAGGTCAGTATCTTCTGGCTGACTGGCAATCTTTGGGGTTCCTTGGCTTTTCTGTCACATGACAATGCACATAGCCATGTCTTCTTTCTCTTCTGGGTTCTCTTGACTTCCAGCCCTGGCTGTTCCCCATGGCTTCTCTCTGTCTGACTTTCACTCTGCTTATAAAAGACTCCTGTAATTCAACCTAAGGCCACACCTTAACTGAAGTGATATCTGAAGAGATCTTATTTACAATCGGTCCACACCCACAAGAATGCAGACCAAGACCAACAACCTGTTCAAACTGGGATACACATTCAATCCAGACCAACAGACAATGGACTATTATCCAGCTGTAAAGAGGAATGAAGTTCTCTTGCGTGAGACAACATGGATGAACCTTGAAGACATCATGTTGAGTGAAATAAGTCAGAAATGAAAGGGGAGATATTGTATGATTCCACTTATATGAAATAACTAGAATATTCTAAAAATTCATAAAGACAGAGAGTAGAGTACAGGTTACCAGGGGAAGTGGGAAGGGGAAATGAGGCAGGGATTCTGTTTAAGTTATAGAAAAGTTTTGGTAACAGATGGTGGTGATGGTTGCACAATATTGTGAATGTGATTAATGCCACTGAATTATATGCTTGAGCATGGCTGAGATGGGAAATTTTATATTGTATTTTTGTTACCACAATTTAAGAAAAAAAGATGAGTGACTAAAGAGATAATGCCAATTAAATGCAATGCATGATCCTGGATCTAATAATGGAAGAGAAAATGCCCAAAAGGGCATTTTTTGGACAATTGAAAAAATTGAAATATAGACTGCATACTTTATATTGATGTTAAATTTCTTGAACTTGATAACTGTACTTAATATGGTTACATAAGCAAATATCCTTGTTCTTAGGAAATATGCATAGAAGTATTTAAGGATTATGATGTATTTGAGATCTACTCTCAAATGTTTAGGAAATAGACAGATGGATGATAGAATGATATAGCAAAGGTAGTAAAACGTTAAAAGTTGGTAAATCTGGCTATCTGAGTAGGGCCTTTATTGGAGTTCTATGTATTCTTTATTAATTTTTTGCAATGTGCCTCTAAGTTTGAAATTATTTCAAAATTAAAAGTCTAAAAAAACAAATAACCTATGATGTGCCAGGCTCTGGTGAAGCTCTTTACAAACACAAATCCATGTAATTTTTATAACACTGCAAAGGAGGTATACTCCCCTTTTTACATAGGAGGATACTGAGGCTTAGAGAGAGGAAGTATCTGTCTAAGACCTCACCGCTAATAAGTGTCATAGGTGTTATTCAGGCCCAGGGCTGAATGTCTCCAGATACCAGGTCATCTCCCAGCAGCCTATCTGTCAAGCTGAGGTCAGTTTGGCCTGAGGTTCTGGGTGGTGTTGGCATCATGTTGGAGAGTCCTTGAAGACCTGGAGGTATCCATGATATGCACCTATGCAGCTCCAAGCCTCTGGCCAGAAGCCCCCACTTCGCTTCCAGATCTTGCTGCCCACATTTCCTGGAACCCCTCCATGGACCACCCCACCCCCCCATCTTCCACTCAGGGCTAGGGTCCCAAAGAGATATACAGCCCCCGGATGATGTTTGCTGTCTCAGAGCTTCATGAGCACAACTGTACAAGAAACCCAGGTGTGGGCCACAGTCCAGCTAGGTGGGCATGGCTAGCCTCTTATTTGTATATCTGGAACTATCATCCTCCTGACTTGGGTGCTCTGTGCATGCTCTTAATCACTAATTCATTCAAACAACAACAAAAAAGATCTCTTGAGTAGTTACTATGTGCCAAGTACTATGCTAGTGCTTAAGATATGATGGAGAATGAGATAGATATGACCACTGCCCTCAAAGAGCTTACAGCCTAGCAAGAGAAACAGTTATTAATAAAAAAAAAAAAAAATGGAATCAAAATAATGACAGACTGCAATAAATTCTATGAAGGAAATGAAGAGGGTGTAGTTACAGAGTTATGGAGGAGATAGAGGGGTCAGCACAGGCTTCTCCAAGAGGGACCCCTCAGGTCCCTTTCCATCATTTGTGGTGAGAGGGTCAGGGGTACCCCTCCCCCCCTGCTATCTTCAATATGCTTTAACTTTCAGCAGCTGGCACCTGTGCCTCTTTTTTGGATGACTGCCCTCAACTTACTGGAATCAGCTTTGTCCACAGGCAAGCCAGAAAAGTCTGGGAGTTTACTCATCATCCTTTCACTCCCTCCCCCTACCAGTAGCCCTTAATAATAACTAATAGGTTAAGAAGTATGAAAGTCCCAGCTCCTTGCCTGGGAGTGGGACGGGGTGGACAACCTTGAGCCATAACTTATACACACCAGAGTTCCCTGTGGTATCGGGCTGAAGCTACCTGAGGGACTTTGATAGAAATCACACCCTTGCTTGGCTTCCTCCCCACCCCTATTCTGCTTCCCCTATTCCCTTCCCAGTTTCCCCTGGGTGCACTCTCTTAACAAGTCATTTTCACATGAATCCTTATTTCAGGATCTTCTTCTGGGGAGCTTGGCCTAGGACAGGCGTGAAAAATGGGAAACAGCCGGTCAGGCAAATATCTGGAAGATGAACACTATGTGCAACAGAAAAAGCTAAAGAGAAGTTTGAGGGTGAGCTGAACACAGATATATAAGTAAAATAACTCTTTCTTATTTTTTTTTCCTTCCTTACCGGTCACCTCTCCTTTTGTCTCCTTGGTGGGCTCCTGTACCTTTACTTGGTCTTCAGATATTGAAGATAATAATAGCTACAATTATTAAGCATCAATCTAGACACCTTGTATGGATTTAACAAAATGTGTTGAATGGATGATGTTGAAAGACAGATATGAATCAATTAAATGTATAATTATAAATGGAAAGGAATGTTCTGGCAGAAAGAAACAGGGCTCTGTAAAAGTGTCTAACAAATAACCCTGATCATCTAGACTGAGGATCAGGAAAGTCTGCCCTAAGGAAGTGATGCTTAAACCAAAAGTGAAAAATGAGTGGGAGCTAAAAGGCAAAGGGGGTAGGGTAGGACAATCTTTTAGAAAGAATGTGTAAAGGCCTAGTTGGGGAGAGTGGGGCATGGTGTGCCTGAGGAATTAAAAGGAAACCAGGGCGGCTGAAGGGTAATGAGCAGGGGGAAATGTAATGCTGGATGAGACTGGGAGGTAAGTAAGGGACATTTAGTACCTGTTAAGGATTTGACTTTTTTTTCCAGAAGCAATGAGAAGCCATCAGAATGTTTTAAATAAGGGAGTAACATGACCCCATTTGTGGCTGCAACATGGAGATTGGAGAAGGGAAGAGCAGATGCAACAAGACTGGTTAGAAGCCACTGCAGGAGTCCAGATGAGAGATTGGACCAGTGAGGTATCATTGGAGATGAGGAGAAGGGGGCAGATAAAAAAAGATGCTTTGGAAGTAAAATTAGCAGATTTGGTGATGGCTCCTAGGATTCTGGCTTGCCTACTGGATGGACAGTGATACCATTCACTGAGACAGAGAGCACTGGAAAGGTGTAGGGAATGAAGATCATGAGTTAGGTGTGGGGTTGAGGTACCTTTTGGACATAGAGGCTAAGTTGTTGACTAAGCAGTTGGCTAAGATCCTGTTGGTCTGGAGCTTGGCTAGAGACATGAAGGTGTGAATCATCGACAGATGGATGGTAATTGAAGCTGTAAACATGGATGAGACAGCAGGGACAGAGTCCACAGTGAGAAGAGGAAAAGGCCTAATATTGGGTCTTAAGGAAGACGAGAATTTAATGGCTGAGTAGAAGAGGAGGACCCTGCAAAGGAGACTGAGAAGGACACAAACCAGAAGAATATGTGTCAAGGAAGCCAGAGAAGATAGTGTTTCAAGAATACAGAAGTCAGGAGGTCTAACAAGATGAATACTGAAAAAATGCCCAACAAATTCTGAGATGTAGAGGTGATATCTCAAACATCATGTTTTAGGGGACTTGTGAGAGTGAAAGCCAGATTTGCCTGAATGTTGAGTGAATAGGAATGGCATAACAGAATACTCTTTTTTTAAAGAGTATTTTAAAAAGTTGATGGAGAAAAGGAAGAGAAAGAATGACAATGGCAGAACACAGGCAAATGGAGTTAAGGTTGCCGGGAGCATTTGATGGGAAGGATCAAGTTGAGAGAGTGGGATTGAGAGTTCAGGAAAGGGAGAGGATAATGGCTAGAGTGAGGTTCCTAGGAAGCAGGATGGGTTTGGGAATCAACACTTGGCAAAAGCATTGATCTGAGATAGGAGGCGTATGTTCTCTAATGCAACAGGAGAGAGGAAAAGAGAGGTTATGGAGCAGACGTAGGGAGGTGCTAGCAGGAAGCTGGGGGAGGTCCTGTCCGGTGGCTTTAATCCTCTCTGTAAAGGAGGAGGCAAGGTCACACCTGACAGCAAGAGGGAAATGGGCTGGTTGGCAGCTTAAGGAGAATTGAGAAGGTTAGAAATAGCCATTACAGAGAGTGGGATTCCAAACTGCCTGGAGGAATGTATTGGTCCAAATGCAGTCAGTGGCCGGGATTTGTGGGAACATCAATCTGATCTGTGGAGTTACATGTCTCCTGGAGCCTGGGCACAGAGAAGGCAGGTAGGAGGGTCATTCGGTAGCTGGGGTTTTGCCAGATATGATGAAAAGGCAGAGAGGCAAAGGGGCTGTGGGTTTTGACAAGTGTGTTATTAAAATGCTGGGCCTTGGCATCTAAGTCGGGTAAGAAGAAAAACGAAGAAAGAAGAGAGCTGATAAATTAGGAGACCAGAAAGAGGTCAACATCAGAGAGATCTGATGAGACAAAAGAGTCATTGCCAGGCAGCATTAGCAAGGTGCAAGCAGAGCATGTATGGGTTTGGGGGTGAGGACAAGGCCCAGTGTGTGATGGTAAGAATGGGTGGCTCAAGTAGCCTATGGGGGATGGTCCCTGGTGAGGAAGAGGCCAAGGAGCTGGTCTATCTGCATGGATCCTGAGGTAACCCAGGCTGATGCAGGAAGCGGTGAGGGCCACTGAGAAGTCCAGTCAGCTGAGAACAGAAGCACAGCCAATGGATTTGGCAAAATGGAGGTGAGCAGTCATTATGTCAAGAGCAATTTCAATGGAGTGGTAAGTCCCGAATGCCAGATTGTAGTGGGCTGAGGGGTGAGCAAGAAATGGAGGGGTAGTGGCATCATGTATGAACAGGTCTTGGTTTTGCTCTGAAGGAGAGCAGAGAAATGCTCAAGTCTCCCCCACTCCAGAGAAGGAGGAGGGGCAGTCAAGGGAGGAAACTTTTTTGGATGGGAGAGACTTGAGCATGACTGTGAGCTGATGGGAATGAGGCAGTAAAGGATGTGGTGGACAGGACGGAGGTGATAGGGTAGAGAAGCAAAGTCCTGCAGAAGCCAAAGCAGGAACGATATCCTGAGCACAGGTGGGGGTCTGCTCTCACTAGACCATGGGACACATGCTCCTTGGTCCTAGCAGGGACATAGGAAGGAGAAGATGTGGGTGGGTCTGTGGATTTGGTAGTGGGGAAGTGAGGGAGCCCTTCTCAGATGGCTTCTTTTTTCTCAGAGAAGCTTGAGGTGAGGTCATCAGCAGAACGTTCTATTGAAAAATTAACTCATGTCTCATTTTCCCCCCTGATATTGAGTCATCAGGAAGGAATGAAAGACATGAGCCAGGCTTTTGTGTTCTAAGGCCTGGGCCTTTCTTCTCCCACCCCATACCTGAGAAAGTAAACGAGTTTTGTAGTTCTGATGTCTGAGCTCTTTTTAGTGGGCTAAGAGGGAAAGCAAAACTGTCTTAGTGGGTTGGTTCTCTAGCATGCACGAAAGGGGCAGGACAGAAGGCATTCTCAATCCTGCCTCGGCATGGCTTTCCATGAAAAAGGCTGTGTGTAGGACTGAGAATGCCAAGGACTAAGGGCTGTGTCCTTGGGGATTTAGGAGAGAGGCCTCCATACAAGAGCTTGGGACCGAGGCTTGTTCTAGGAGCTGGGCAAGTGAGGCCCCGCAGAGGGGAGAAAGATGGTGGAAGGGGGGACAGCAGCAGTGGCCTGAAAAAGACTAGTCTTTCCCTGCAATGAGCACATCTCTCTCTGGAGCACAGACTGACCACCCCTGGTGCTGTGCAAACCCTTGGAGTTCTTGTGGGCTTGAAAGGAGGTGTCAGGAAGCCATGAGTGGTATGGAATTCTTGCTAGTCTGGTGGGTAGGGACTTAAGCTGAATTGAATTTGATTTAGACCAACTAAAAGATGTGACCATATTTGTGTCATGAGTTAAAGGAGAGTGTCCAGTGGGCCCAGGCCCTGTACAAAGGGTGAACATTGAATGGGAGCTGACATCTGGCTCTCCCCTCACCCTGTACCCTGGGGCCAGAGCACAGCTAACACAGAGCTACCACGTGATGCCACTCGGCCTTCACGGATGAGCACAAGGACGTCCGTCCCCACCAGGCCCAGGAGCAGAGTAACAGGTCAGTCCCACATGGACCCTGTGCTCAGAGTTTGGTAATCAGGACAGGGTCTTGGCTCCTCTCCTTCCTCAGCTGTCATGCTCTTCTAGGCCCTAAACCTGAAGTACTTGTCCATGTAGCCCTGGGGCCCGGGCCTCTGGCTTCATCCCCTCTGTTTTGTGTCCAGTTCCAGGCATTGGACATTCTGAGCCTGATGAAATGGCTCTGGGAAGGCAGCTCACAGGCGTTCTTGTGCTCTTCCTTGGCAGACACTTTGTCCATACGGCACAGAAAGGTGGGTGAGCAGGGGGCTAGATACCAATGGGTTGTGATTCTGAGATCCCTGTGTCCCCATAGGGTTCTTTTTTTTTTTTTTTTCAAGATTTATTTATTTATTTATTTTTCCCCCCCTTGCTGCTTGTGCTTGCTGTGTCCATTCGCTGTGTGTCTTCTCCATGTCTGCTTATCTTCCCCTCGCTGTGAGGGCCCGCTGCATCAGCCCCTTGTGCCACGCGGGCCGCGCGGCCGGCCTGGCCTCACAAGGAGGCCCCGGGAAGCGAACCCGGGGCCTCCCATATGGTAAAAGGGGGCTCTATCGACTGAGCCACTCCCGCTTCCCTCCATAGGGTTCTAAGCAAGAGTTGGCATAGTGGTGACATCTGCTGACTGCAAGCACAGGGGTGTAGGAGCCTTGGTCCTCCCCTGTCCTAACAGCGTGTCCAGGCAGTACAGGCCAAAGGGAAAAGGGTGGCTAGAGCTTCAGGCCTACGGAAGCCCAGGCTGGCAGACACACTGGCCAGCAAACACCGTGAGCCCCTCTTCCAGTCCATGCTAGGCTTACAGAAGACCCAGTTCTGGACAAGCTCTAAGGCTTGGCCAGGGAGCTTTCTCCTCACTTGGTTATTTATGGCTTGTGGTTTCTTGACCACAGAAGGGGAATATCTACCTTCCATTCCTTTAATAAATATGTCCCAAGCACCTGCTCTGTGCCAGGCACAGTGCTGGACACTGGGATATGGCAGTAAACAAGACAGACCTGTCCCTCCTGCCCTCAAGGAACACACAGACTGTGGGGTGAGGAGACAGACAATGATACAGACAGTGGTGACACCCAGTGCTCAGAGCTGTGATGGGCAAGCTTCCCACCCAGCTAGGGCTTAGGACAGCTTCCTGGAGAAAGTGATGGTTCTAAGCAGGTATGGTTGGTTCCACGGTCACAAAACCCACTCAAATTAGGGCAAGTCTTAAGGGATGTTATTTTATGACTACATGAAAGAAATTTTATGACCAACTGGGATTCTTGTGGACTGGCACCCAAAAATCAGAAACTTTCTGCCTCTCAGGGTCTGTGCCGTCTTTCCTTTCCCTTTCGCTTTCCCTCCTTTTCTCTCATGGAGCCACATGGTCTCGCAGCTTTTCGTAGTTTTCCAGGTTTGCATACTGCTTGGATTGGGGTTCAGGAGAGAAGGTCTCTGCATTTCTGGCCGAGTGACAGAGGGAGGGAGGGTGCCGCTGACTGAGATGGGGAATATCAAAGGAGAGCAGAACTGGGATGGGAGAGAGTGAATCCAGTTTGCTGAGGGACATCCAGGGGGAGGTATGGAGAAGGTTCTTGGATACATGGCTCAGAAGAGAGGCTCAGGCCGGAGATCAAGGTTTGAAAGTCATCACGATATGGTTGGTTATGGTTGAAATGGTCCATGGAGAGGGAGCAGAGTAGGAGAAGGGGAGGCCTAGGATGGAGCACTGGGAAGACTGGCATTTATGGGACAAGCAGAAGAGGAATTGGCAAAGGAGACTGAGAAAGAGTAACCAGCAAAGGAGAGTGTGGGTCATCAAACCAAGGAGAAGAACTATTTTCACAACGAGCAGGCATAATTGGCTGAAAAGTAGAATTTGGAAGAAGACGACAATAATAACAAAAAACACACATTAAACCCCCAAAATGCTGAAAGCAGGCAAAAATGCTTAAAGATGCATAAAGTTGCAATACCTCCCCCACAGTACACCAAAATTACCAATGGGTGAAAAACCACTGACTGGGCATGTTCATTTTTGATTTGTTTGTCATCCGGACCTAATTATTCACCCAGAATCCTGGAGCCTGGCCCATCCCCTTCTCACACACCAGGGGGCGCACACGCACTGTTTCTGAATCCAAGTCCAGGGCAAAAGCAGGCAGTGAAGTAGGTAGGTGATAACCAGAAGTTGACCCCTAAGCCAGATCCCCCAAACGCCACTGTGACCACTGTACTACACATTATCACTGTGATCCCTGAATCCAGATGCCTCAACAATCCCCAAACCTTGTTTATTT
>JAQZBX010023900.1:0-30522 GCA_029593785.1 Cabassous unicinctus
AAAAAGCATATTTTACTGAATAGGATAAACTAACTATGAAATTTATTTGGAAGGGCAAGTGGACCTTTTCCACAGATGGGAAATAGCCAAAGACATATTGAAAAAGAAAAATGAAATCAGAGGAATCACTCAACCTGTCTTTAAAGCATGCTACAAAGCTACAGTGGTCAAAACTGCATGGTATCATCAGAAGGATAGACATACTAACCAATGGAACAGAATTGTGAGCTCTGATATAGATCCTCACATATACAGTCATCTGATATTCAACAAGGCTACCAAGCCCACTCAACTGGGAGAGAACGGCCTCTTCAACAAATGGTGCTTGGATCACTGGATAATCATATCCAAAAAATGAGAGAGGAACACCATCTCACACCTTATAAAAAAATCAAATCAAGATGGGTCAAAGATTTAAATATAAGAGCCACATCCACAAACACCTTGGAAGATAATATAGGGAAGCATCTGCAGTACCTTTTAATAGGAAATGACTTCATGAACTTCACACCCAAAGCATGACCAGTGAAAGAAAAAATAGATAAATTGAACCTCCTCAAAATTAAAACTTTTTGCACCTCAAAGGAGTTTGTCAAGAAAGTTAAAAGACAGCTTACCCAATGCGAATATGGTTACCAAATGTTTGTTAACAATATATCTGATAGGAGACTAATATCCAGCATATATAAAGAAATCGTATATCTCAAAAATAAAAAGACAAACTAACTATTTAAAAATGGAGGAGTGATTTGAACAGACACTTCTCCAAAGAAGAAATACAAATGGCTAAAAAACACAGGAAAAGATGCTCAACATCACAGGCTATTAGGGAAATGCAAATCAAAACTTCAAGGAAATACCTTCTTACACCCATTATACTGGTGGCCATTAAAAAACAGAGGCCTACTAGTGTTGGAGAGGATTTGGAGGAATGGGAACCCTCATCCATTGCAGATGGGAATGTAGAATGGTCCAGCCATTTTGGAGGACTGTTTGGCAGTTCCTCAAAAACTAACTAAAGATCTGCCATATGACCCAGCAATTCCACTACTGGTTCTATACCCAGAAGAACTGAAAGGAAGGACATGAACAGATATATGCACTCCAGTGCTCAGAGTGGCATTATTCACTATTGACCAAAGTTGGAATCAACCCAAATGCCCATCAACCAATGAATGGATAAACAAAAATTTATACACATTGGAATATTACTCAGTTGTAAGAAGGAATTCAGTGCTAACTGAATTCCTTGATAAACTTATGTTGAGTGAAGCAAGCCAGGCATTGAAGGTAAAATATGACATGACTTCTCTCATATGAATTAAGCAACTTGAGCTGACTCAGAGAGCTAGAGTCTGGAAGATAGCTCTAGAGGAAATAGGAAGGGAGAAGAAGGTTATGATTCAATGCCCATATGGGCAAAATCTATGATAGGTGGAAGTGAGTAGTTGTGCAGTGAAGACATATGACAGGGCTGTAGGGAAACTCTTGGGCTGAGTGGTGCAATCTTGAAAGGGGATGTGGTGGGAAGGATGGATTGGATGGTCCAAAAAACTGGGAGGAGGGTTGGTGGATGGATTTGGTGAACACTGGGGATAGGTGGGTACGTGGGTGAAAATACAGTGTTGAGAAAACTCTTTTGGCAATATGACAAGGAAGCATTACTGGTTTAGGGTGTTGAATATGGGGGCATTTGGGAAAGGTTGAAACTGGGACAGTCTTCTTGAGAATGTGAGTGATCATTTTGTCATAGTGTGCTTTATCAGTTGGGGAGACTAACATAATGTGTGGGAAGGAGTGGGACTCCCATGCTGGTGAGGCCCAATATGTTCTAAATCAGAGAGGGGGGTGCCTCTCAAGTGCATGGGCAGTTCCTAATAGGGAGGACAGACTAATGTGTCCAGCCCTCAGCATTGTTGCACATATCTATGAATCTTGTCCTTCAAGGAGTGAGGCCTGGTGGGTGCCATGGGCCCAAAGGGAGTGGCAGGGAAGAATAGAAGATATTGAAAGGGGAAATTTGGGGGCAATGAAAGTGTTCTGCATAATCATGCAATGATGGATACAGGCCATGTTAAATTTCATCAAAAAATTTTAAAAGTGTATGGTCTAAAATATAAACCATAATGTAAACAATTGACGATCGTTAGTAGCTATGTTTCAATATTTATACATCAGTTTTAACAAATGTAGCATTCACATGTAAAAAGATTATGAATAGGGAAGGGAGAAAAAGGGGAGGATGTTGAGTATATGTGAATCCCCTATATTCTGTATGTAAACTTATTGTGACCTAAAATTTCTTTGAAGGCAATATTTTAAAAAGTAAGAAACTGGGGAAGAAATGGAAGAAAATGCCACTGTACATACAGAACAACTGATATTACAGTAATGAAATAAAAATGTTAGAAAATATTTTTAATTATTTTATTTTTTAAATGTTTTTATTTTTATTACATCATTTGTTTAACTTTATTTTAGTTTTGGGTTCTCTAAATTATTATGTATTTTATTTCTTATGTTAAACCTATCATTATTTCATTTTCCTATTATAGACTTTGGCAATGGTCTTGGCTTCATTTTTGAAGAGGATTTGGATCACAGAAGGATTACAACTATGGAAGAGGAGGATCAGTGGGGTGGTGTATCATTGATGGGGGATACATGGGAGGAAGTTCACCTGGGCATACATATAAGATATATAAATATGTTGAAATATTCGTGGGTCCTTGCCAGAGTTGGTAGAGATTCACACAACTGAAAGATGATTGAATTCCCATCATAGGAAGCTCTGCCACATTTTCTAATGGAAGAGCAAAACTCCCCCAAGTACAGGGACAATGACTATTGAAATATGATCCATTGATGGGCCCTTGGTATTTAAAACTATGCTTTTGAGCCTTTTCATCTTAAATTTACAACTTAACCTAGTGTTGTAGAGTGCCTAAGAGTTACCTCCTGAAAGCCTCCTTGTTGCTCAAATGTGGCCTCTATTTAAGTCAAACTCAGCATATAAATGCATTACCTATCCCCAATGATGCACATGACTCTTTAGGATGAGCCTCCCTGCCACTGATGGATTACTACCAAGCACCAGCTAGTGATACAACTTGAAAACGACCTTGAATAAAAGGGAGAAATGGTAAAGATAAAAGTGTGTTTGTGACTAAGAGACTTCAAAGTGATTTGAGAGTTCAACAGAGAGGTAACATTTATGCATGTCTCAGCAGGATCTCATAGATGGCCAAGGTAGATACTACCCCAAATAGTGGGGATTTTGAGGGCTCTAGAGACACCCAGGTCCTAAGTTCATGGCTGATAGCTTCAGAGTTTTGGTGCCTTGCTAGTGGCCCTACTTTGGAATTTTTGCTCCCGAGTGTGACAGAGTTGGACTCAGATGTGACTTCTCTGCATATTCTTCCTCTGTCCCTTTTATTTGAACTTATAGTTGGTGCTAGAGTTGGTAGGTGTACCAAAATACCTTAATCTCTGGGCTGTTAATGTGCCAGCTAGGTCCTGAATCTCAAAAGAGTTGCAATACTTACTCTCCAGTTCTTCGAACTAACCCAGGACAACTAACAAGGAGATGGTGATGGACAACAGCCATTCCAAGGAACCGAGAAAGTCTACAACTGCAAGCAAAAGAGTCCCTTTCATCTGCCTCATGGAATCAAAGCCTTCTCTCAATTAGAGGTGGAGTGGGTATCACCATCCCAGAATTCTCAGGATTGGTAAATGAACTATGGATTAAAGTAGATTTACAGGTATTCTACTGTAGAGTTATTGTGATTCTAGCAATGATATAAATTATATAATCCATGTGGAATCAGTGGCCACTAGAGGTTCTGAAGGCAAAGAGAGGGAAATACAGGTGAATTATGGGGTCATTTTGGAGATGGGAATTTTCCTGAATGCCATTACAGTGACAGATAAAGGCCATTGCATATCTTGCTATAATCTACAAAATTGTTTGGGAGAGAGTGTAAACTACAATGTAAACTATAATCCATATTTAGTGGCAATGCTATAAAATGTGCTCATCAATTGTAATGAATGTACCACACTAAGAAAAGCTGTTGTTAATGTGGGAAAATGTGAGAGGTGTAGGAATTGGGGCATATGGAAATCCCCTATATTTTTATGTAACATTTATGTAATCTAAATACCTTTTTCTAATAAAAAATAATTTAAAATAAATAAATAAGCTAAGTACAAACAGTGACAATTCTATAGATATAAGAGTCCTTAAGACAAAAACCCTAGGAATGATTTCTTGGAGAAAGTGCTTCCTAATTGTGTCTACCAAGGCCCAAAATCCATCATGGGAGGATATATGGGGCTTCCAAGGTCAGACCTGTTCTTTCGTACTCACACAGGGTCCTTTGGATAATGTAGTTTTGTTTTGTTTTGTTTTGTTTTTGATGATTCTTTAAATTCCTTGTTCTTCAGTTTATGAAGGAGAGGGCTCAGAGTGGGATGCACAATATGGTGTCAAATATGGCAATCACCTTGTCCAGAAGCCCAGCAGACTCAAGGGCTGGACAGGAGTGTGTATGCAGAATAGTGGAGTGGAGGATGGAGGAGAAGGTGGAGAAGTCCTATTGCTTGTCCTTGGCTGAGTATATGCAGAGAAAGCTGCTGCTGATGCATTTGTAGGATGCCATGTGAGATGGAAGTTCATCCCTGACAAGAACATATCTACAGTGATGGTCATAAAGTCATTGACGATGGTCAGGAGCAAGACAGCAGCAGCAAGGGTGGGATTTCACAGAAATGAATGATGGTAGTGGGAACCAGTCCAGTGAACAGGAAGGTGTTGAACACCCCTATGGAACACACAAATGCTGTCAGGATGAGGCAGACCCTGCTGCTCAGCAGATTGTAGTAGCACATCAGCCAGCAGATGATAAGGTGGGGGTCATAAGTCATGGCCATGAAGAGTAGCAGCTGTGTGCTTAGTAACCAGGTGAAGAAGATATGGCTGAAGCAGATTCTGTAGGAGTTGGTGTTCTCTGCAATCAGGCTCTGCAGGACCTTGGAAAATATGAACAAGGTGCCGACCATGTCATAATGGCAAGGTTGACTAGTAAGAAGTACATGCGCTTACTAGTCAGGGTTCTCTAGGGAAACAGAATCAACAAGTGATATCTGTAAATAGTATATTTTATAAAATTCTCTCACATGATCATGGGGGTGCCCAATTTTATATTATACAGGCAGGCTGCAAACAAGGAGCTCCAAAGAAATTTCTTGATGAGTACCCAGGAGAAATTGGCTGTTCAAACTTGAGCTGGAAAATTCTCTCTGAATGTTGAAATCATTTCCCTTTGTAAGGCATTGAACTGATTGGTTAAAACAGCAATCATTGCTGACAGCAATCACCTTGGTTGATTGTGGATGTAATCAGCCATCTATGCAATAAACTCACTGATGACTAGAGTCCATAAATGTCCTTGTATTCCAATTAGCCCAGTGCTTGCTTGACCAAACAAATGGGCACAGTTATCTGGCCAGTTGACCCATTGGCCTAACCATCACAGACCACCACTTGTTAACTTGACAGCCATACACATCACCTTAAACCATACTTAGTTTGTAAATAATAAAAAAAAAGCAGACATGAATATATATATTTCCACCTAAAAATATTCAACTGTCCTGCATACAAGTGGAAATGTATTAATTCCCTGTAGAGTAGGATGCAAATCCTTAGGTAATATTCACTCTGAATCTTGATATCCTTAAATGTTATGACATGAAACTAAAACAAATTGTCATATAAGGGAAATAGAGAAAAAAACGAACATATTCATTTTATATACATATGCAATATACTCATAACAAAACAAGGAAGAAATATTCATGGCCATTACATTCTTTGGTTTTGTAACTGGTCACATGGCCAAAGTTCATATTTATCACTACCTACTTCCACTACCTATTTCAAGTTCCCATTACCCTCAGGAAGCAACTCAGCTGGCATTGGTTCTTTGCCTGGTGGGGTGACCTAAACTTTCATTCCTGAAGATTCCGGGCCATTGTTAATCCTGCTTGGATTAGGTTGTAGCAATTTTCAATTGACTTTAAGTAAAAGGCATCACAGTACTAAGAGACTCCCTAGAGGATGTCCTATATTCCAGATAAATTCTTCCTTACCCCCATTATGTAAATGCAGCCTTATTTCCCCTTGATAGCCAGGATCAATCACCCCAGACAGTACAGTAATTCCATTTTTACCCATTGATTCAGAGGCACAAGGAGCCCAAAGTGGCCAGATGGCCATCTTAACTTCCAGTTCAATGGAATCATTGCTGTGTTCCTTGGTGGAAGCACTCCTCCTTTTGGAACTAAGACCTGTAGACCAGCAGAGATTAAGGTTGCAGGGACAGGAAGCAAAATTTTCCTCGTGGGTCACTAGGGGTAATAGTGAGTGATGCCATTCCATTTCCACCCTGTGATTCCTGGACACATGAATCACATGGGAGAAGTAGCACCACACAGTCAGTGCTGATTTAGAGCATACAAAGCCTCTTAGAGAATATTGCCCCAGCCCTACAAGGTATTGCCACATAGTTGGCACCATAATTGAGTCTTCAAAATGCCATTCTACCATTCTATCAATCCAGTTGCTTCAGGATAATGGGGAACATGGTAAGACCAGTAAATTCCATAGGCATGTACCTTCCCTCACATCATTTTCTGTGAAATGGGTTCCTTGATCAGAAGCAATGCTGTCTGGAATGGCTGGTGGTGGATAAGACATTTAGTAAGTCCACAGATGGTAGTTTTGGAAGAAGCATTGTGAGCAGGGAATACAAACACATATCCAGATTGTGTCTATTCCAGTTAAAACAAATTCCTGCCCCTTCCATGATGGAAGTGGTCCAATGTAATCAACTTGCCACCAGGTAGCAGGCTGATCACCTCAGGGGATGTTGCATATTGGGGGATGACTGTCTGTCTTTGCTGCTGGCAGATTGGGCACTCAGCATGGCAGTAGCCAAGTCAGCCATGGTGAGGAGAAGTCCATGTTTCTGAACCCATGCATAACCCCATCCATATCTCCTTGGCCACTTTATTCATGAGCCCATTAGGCAATGACAAGAGTGGTTGGTGAAAAGGTTGAGTATTAGCTACAAGCAGGTCATCTTATCCACTTAATTATTGAAATTTTCCTATCCAGAAGTCACTATCTGGTGAGCATTCATGTGGGACACTAATACTTTCATGTGTTTTGCCAACTCAGAAAGGTCTATCCACATACCTCTTCCCAGACCTTTTTGTCAAAAAATTTTCAACCATGCTCCTTCCATGGCCCAGACCATGGGCATGTGGGCTACTTCCTCATGTAACTTACTTATGCCTTCAGGACCCACTCAAGCCATATCTTGTATATACCACTTCCACCAATGAGTCAGTAGGAGTCTGGTTTTCAGAAATCTCAAGTCTGTGTCTGCATGAAACAAAATTTTTTTTTCAGAGCACACATAGAAATTTTCACATCATTCATGCAGCTTAAATGTTGCAAATTTGAAGCCATTAGCACATTCAGTTCTTTTGTAAATGTATCAAGAGTATCTAGGAGGAGCCAGTCAACATCATTGTACCTTTTTTTTTCATGAGCACTATTTATTTATTTTTAATATTTTGAAAGATGCTTAGATTACTTAGATTTTACACAAAAATTACAGGGATTCCCATGTTCCCCACCTCCCACACCTTCCATAACATCCCACATAAACATCTTTCATTAGTGTGGCAAATCACCTGCAATGGATATACACATCCTGGGGCTTTGCCCCTAAGCATGGACCATAGTTCACATTGTAGACCCCACTCTCTCCCACACAGTTCTGCATGTTATATACTGACATAAAATGCCCTATATCTATCATTGTAATGTTCCTCAGGATAATTCCCAAGACCTGAAAAAGCACCTGTATTACAACTGCTTTTTCCTTCGCTACCCCAAAAGTGTCCAGTTGCCAATGGCTCCAATTCACTGTTGTAATTTCTTCCATTGCTTGAATCACATTATGTCCACTCTAGTCTATAGCTCTTCCCCCAATCCTGAGGAGTTTGGGATGGTGATGTCCATTCCAACTCCAAATGACAGGGGCTTATATCCCATGGATACAATGGATGGGATTATCCTGCCTGCAGCTGCAGGCTCTCTCCATTCCCTGGGGTGGCCATTGTCCATCATTGTCTCCTCACCAGGTGACTTGGGTGAGTCCATTGAGGTGTAGAGTAGGAGTTGCAGTTCCACCAAGATTCTAGGCACAGCTGGCACATGGGCAGACCCAAGGCTCTAGTCTCTGGAAGTACTCGTACAAACTCCAGCATCACATATAGGTTTGAATAGAAGTGACTGATGGACCATGTGCAGGGAGGACTTATTTGAGTCCAACTCTGTCACTCTTAGGAGCACAGATTCCAAAGTATAGTCCACTGATGAGGCATCAATCTCTGGAGCTATCACCCCTTTATAGGACCTGGGTGATTCCAGAGGTCTCAGGAGCCCCTCTGTGTGAGATGATATACACTTTGGTGTTCTATGAGATCCTACTGAGGTGTGCACAAGCATTACCTCTGGGATGACCTCCCGACTCTCTCTGAAGTCCCTTAGCCACATGAACTCATTTGTCTTTACATTTTCCCCCTTTTATTCAACATCTTTTTCCAGTCATATTGCCTGTTGGTACTTTGTATTAATCCCTCATTCCCAGGGAGGCTCATCCCCGGGAGACATGTCCCATGCCGGGGGGAAGGTAATGCATTTATATGCTGATTTGGCTTAGAGAAAGGCCACATTTGAGTAACAAGGAGTCTCTTCAGTGGCAACACTTAGGCACCCAATAATAGTAGGCTAAGTTTCAATTACAAGAGCGAAGACTGGTAAGGCTAATCATCAATAACAAGAACCCATCAGTGGACTCTCCTCCTTTGCCAGACACTGCCCCTGCACTTGGGGGACTGCTGCTTCTCCCTTGGAAAATGTGGCAGAGCTCTCCCGGCTGGGAATTCAGCATTCCGTCATTTATTGAGTGATTGTCTACCCACTGTGACCATGCCCCACCCCTTGATCATTTGAAAAATTTTATATATCTTTCATGTATATTCAGGTGAACTTCCTCCCATGAAACCCCCATCCCAGACACCCTCACCAATGACCCTCTCCTGCCCCCTCTGTAACCCTTCTGTGATCCAAACCTTCCTTGAAGATGAAGCACATATAATACCCAAATACAATTAACAGGAAAATGAAATAATAAAGACAAGTTTAAATGTAAGAGATAAAATACATGGTAACTTTAAAGAAAATACTAGAAATAAAATAAAATTAAAGGACTGAGATATTCAATAAATGGGGGAAATTTTTTTTTTTTTTTTTTACATTTTTCCTTTTATCACTGCATTATCGGGTGTCCAGTCTGTACTATGGTACCTGCCCTTTCTCACTCCCCAGTGTCTCCCGAATTTTCATTTAATTTTCAAAGAAGTTTTAGGTCACAGAAAAGTCACACACAGAATACTAGAGACTCCCATATACCCAACGTCTTCCCCCTTCCTCACCCCATATTAAACCTTTTTTATATGAATGGCAGCATTGTTATAACTGTTATACAGATAGTGAAGCTTAGCTACTAAACATTGTCAATGGTTTACAATATAGTTTACAATTTAGATGGTACAGTTTAATAATTTTTGATGATTTTTACCATTTCCTGTGTCCGTCACTATAAGGTAATGAAAAACATTTTCCATGACCACTAAATATCCCCTGTTTGATCTTTTCTGTTCCTTCCTCCCCATCCCCCTGGGGCTCATGACACTCCTCTGTCTTGTCTCATTGGATGACAAGATTATAGTTACATGCAACAAGAAGTCTTGACATGCTGATTATCCTCTCCTATTAGGATACATCTTTGTGCCTAAGAGACACCCACCTGTCTGTTTCTGGGTGAATCAGTCCTCCCAAACATGGGGGTCCATCTCCTTTCCACTCACCGCGTGGGGCTCCACTCCTGACACATCACCTTATGACAGGATGAACATTCACACATTCCCCAGGAGCCTACTCCAGATGTACCTCTTCCTGAATGCCCCTCCAACCTACACCCTAAACCAGTGACACTACCTTGTCATACTGCCATAAGAGCACTCCCACGCCTGCACTTTCAACATCATACCCACAAATCCCATGTTCACCTAGTCCCCCTCCCAACTCTCCCCCCAGTATCCTTGGTATTCTAACCCACCCTTCTTAATCTACCCACTTGTCAACCCTGCACCACCAAACCCATTAATGTCTGTACCCATCTGTTCTATTCTTCAGTATGCAACTATACTTATCAATTTACCATAGATTATGTCCATATGGGTGATGGCTCACAACCTTCTCTTCTCTTTCTCTCCCTTGTTAACTTATCTTTCAGACAATTGTTCTCAGAGACTGCTCATTTTCCACAACTCAAATCAGTGAGGTCATATACTGTTCATCCTTCAATGCCTGGCTTGCTTCACTCAACATAAGGTCTTCAAGATTCATCCATGTTATTCCGTGTGTTAGCACTTTATTCCTTCTTACAGCTGAGTAATATTCCATTGTATGTATGTACCACATTTTGTTTATCCAATCATCTGTTGATGGGCACCGGGACTGATTCCAACTTTTGGCAATTGTAAACAATGGTGCTATGAACATTGTTGTGCATATATCTATTCGTGTCTTTGCTTTCAATTCTTCTGGGTATATACCCAGCAGTGGAATCACTGGATCATATGGAAGATCTATTGTTAGATTTCTGAGGAATCGCCAAAATATTCTCCACTGTGGCTGGACCATTCCACAATCCCACCAGCAGTGGATGAGGGTTCCTATTCCTCCACATCCTCCCCAACACTTATATTCTGCTGTTTTTTTAATAGCTGCCATTCTGATGAGTATAAGATGGTATCTCATTGTAGTTTTGATTTGCATTTCCCTAATAGCTAGCGATGTAGAGCATTTTTCATGTGCTTTTTAGCCATTTGTATTTCTTCATTGGAGAAGTGTCTTTTCAGGTCACTTGCCCATTTTTTAAATGGGTTGTTTGTCTTTTTATTTTCAAGGTGTAGTATTTCTTTATATATGCAAGATATTAGGCTCCTATCAGTATATGGCTGCCAAATATTTTCTTCATTGTGTAGGCTGCCTTTTTATTTTCTTAATAATGTCCTTTGAGGTACAGAATTTTTTTAATTTTGAGGAGATCCCATTTATCTATTTTTTTCTCTTGCTACTCGTGCCTTGGGTGTGAAGTTCATGAAACCATTTCCTATTACAAGGTCCTGTAGAGGCTTCCCTACATTATCTTTCAAAGTCTTTATGGCTTTGGGTATTACATTTAGATCTTTGATCCAATTTGAGTTCATTTTTATATAGGGTGTGATATCGTATTCCTCTCTCATTCTTTTGGATATGGATATCCAGTTCTCCAAGTACCACTTGTTAAAGAGGCCCTTCTCTTCCAACTGAGTGGGCATTGTACCTTTTGATTCCACAAAACTTTCATAAGATGTTGAATGCACTCTCACCCAGATCCTTGCCTCTTATAAGCATCAAAATAAAGGAATCCAGTTGTGATATTTTGCATAACTCCATTACCAACTCATGATGTATCCTGGTAGTGGCCTCTTGATTATTGGAAAGGGAGTCATTAGCACACTTGAATCCAATTAGAGTAGAGAGCCAATTGCAAAATTCCCATAACCACTGCAGAATTCTGATTTTTAAGATTCTGTTTCTCAAGGACAATTTCTCGTACCACGCTGTATTAGTCAGATTTCTCTAGGGAAACAGAATTGACAAGTGATATCTGTAAATAGCATGATATTTAATAAAATTCTCTCACATGAATGTGAAGATGCAGGAGTCCAAATTCCACAGGCAGGCTGCAAGCCAGGGGCTCTGATGAAGATCACTGATTAATTCCTGGAGGACATTGGCTGTCCAAATTTGAGCTGGAAAATTCTCTCTGAAGGCTGAAATCACTTCTTCTTTTAAGGCATTCAACTGATTGGATAAAATATCACTCATTGCTGATGGCAATCTCCTTGTTGATTGTGGATGTAATATGCCATCTATGCAATAAACTCAGTGATGAGTAAAGTCCATTAATGTCCTTGTACTGCAGTTATCCCAGTGCTTGCTTGACCAAACACCTGGACACAGTTACCTGGTCAAGTTGACACATTAGTCTAACCATCATAATGGGGGTATGGAAGTTGCAACTGCAATGGATGGGCACAATGATCAGGCCATTTCTAACGAAGGCCGTGAGAAAGAGGGTAAAGAAGAGCAAGAAGAGGGAGGCTTGGACCAAAGGGACCTAGTGAAACTCTGCAGGATGAAGACCATCACCTCTATCTTATTCCCAATGGCCATGAGTGAAGCTGGATCATATTGGCAAAAGTCAACCAGTCTATAATTCTTCCCTGTCAGGAACAGGTATCTTTTTTTTTTTAATAGCATGAGATTTTATGATGCACAGGCCCAAATTACAGAGGGCAGGCTGTAAACCAGGAGCTCTGATGAAGGCCTTTGATGAGTTCCCAAAAGACGCTGGCTGTCTGAAGTAAAGATGGGAATTCTCTGTCTGGAATGCTGAGATCACTTCACCTTTTAATGTCTTCAACTGATTGGATGAGACATCACTCATTGCTGATGGCAATCTAATTAGTTGACTGTTGATGTAAACCAGCATTCTAGGCAAGCAACTCACTGATGATTAAAGTCCATGAAAGGCCCTTGTATTACAATTAGCTCCATGCTTGCTTGACAAAAAAACTGGGCACCATTACCTGGTGGCATTGACACATTAGCCTAACCAAACTTGGGGTGAAGCATGGAGGCAATACTCTCTCTCTTTTTTTTTAGTATTTTAGAAGATGCTTAGATTACAAAGTGTTACACAAAAATTAAAGGGATTCCTATGTTCCCCACCTCCCACATCTCCCACAACCTCCCACATAAACATCTTTCATTAGTGTGGCACATCACCTGCGCTGGATATACACATCCTGGGCTTTGCCACTAAGCATGGACATAGTTCACATTGTAGACCACACTCTTTCCCACACAGTTCTGCATGTTACATGCTGATGTAAAATGACCTCTATCTGTCATTGTAATGTTACTCAGGATAATTTCCACGTCCCAGAAAAGCCCCTGTATTACAACTGCTTTTCCCTCTTCCTGCCCCAAAGGCATCCAGTCACCACTGGCTCAACATCAATGTTGTAATTTTTTCCATTGCTTGAATCACAATATGTCTACAAGAAAATCCAAGTAAGTTCTCTCTAGTCCATATCTCTTCCCCCAATCCTGAGGAGTCTGGGATGGTGATGTCCACTCCACCTCCAAGTGAGAGGGGCCTTATATCTCATGGCTAAGATGGATGGGATTATGCTGCCTGCAGCTTCAGCTCTTTCCATTCCCTGGGATGGCCGTTGTCCATTGTAATCTACTCCCCAGGTTTCCTGGGTGAGTCCATTGAGCTGTAGAGTAGGAGTTGCAACTCCACCAAGATTCCAGGCGCAGCTGGCACATGGGCAGGCCAAAGGCTCCAGTCTCTGGATGTACAGCTACAAACTCCAGCACCACATATAGGTTTTAATAGAAGGGGCTTATGGATCATGTGCAGGGAGGACTTATTTGATATCAACTCTGTCACCCTTAGGAGCACAGATTCCAAAGTATAGCCCAATGATAATGCATCAATCTCTGGAACTATTCCTCCTTATATAGAACCTAGGTGTCTCCAGAGCCCTCAGGAGCCCCTCTGTGTGGGGATGATATCCACTTTGGTATTCTATGAGATCCTACTGTGATGTGCATAAGCATTACCTCTGGGATGACCTCCTGACTCTCTTTGAAGTCTCTTAGCCATATGAACTCATTTGCCTTTACCTTTTCCCCCTTCTATTCAAGGTCTTTTGCCAATCATATTGCCAGTTGGCAATTGGTAGTAATCTTTCATTGCCAGGGAGACCCATCCCCGTGAGTCATGTCCCACACTGGTGGGAAGGTAATGCATTCATATGCTGAGTTTGGCTTAGAGAGAGGGCACATTTGAGCAACGAGGAGGTTCTCAGGTGGCAACCCTTAGGCACCCTATAACAATAGGCTAAGTTTCAACTACAAGGGCAAAGACTCGTAAGGCTAGTATTCAACAACAAGAACCCATTAGTAGACCATTCTCCTTTGCCAGACACTGTCCCTGCACTTGTGGGACTGTTGCTGCTTCCTTGGAGAACATAGCAGAGTTTTCCATGCTGGGAATTCAGTATTACCTCATTTATTGATTGATTCTCCACCCACTGTGACCATGCCCCACCCCTTGGTCATTTGAATAATTTTATATATCTTTTATGTATATTCAGGTGAACTTCCTCCCATGTAACTCCAACCCTGGCACCCCCCACTAATGATCCTCTCCCGTCCCTATTGTAACCCTTCTGTGATCCAAACCTTTCTTAAAGAAGAAGCCAATATAAAAGCCAAATATAATTAATAGGAAAATGAAATAATGGTAAGTTTAAATGTAAGAGGTAAAATACATGGAAACTTAAAAAAAACCCACTGAAAATAAAATAAAATTAAAGGATTGGGATATTCAAAAAATGGGAAAAAACAAAAAAATTTTAAAAAATTAACACATTTTTGCTTTTATCACTGCATTATTGGGTGTCCAGTCTGTACCGTGGCATCTTCCCCCTTTCACTCCTTAGTGTCTCCTAAATTTTCATTTAAATTTCAAAGAAGTTTTAGGTCACAGCAAAGTCACACACAGAATACTAGAGACTCATATACCCAAAATCCTTCCCCTTTCCTCATCCCACATTAAAACCCTTTTGTGTGTGGATGGTAACATTTTTATAACTGTTATACAGATAGTGAAACATAGCTACTAAACTTTGTTAATGGTTTACAGTATAGTTTGCATTTTATATGGTAAAATTTAATAATTTTTGATGATATTTACCATATCCTGTAAGGTAATGAAAAACATTTCCCCTGACCACTAAAGACACCCTTTTTGATCTGTTCTGCTCCTCCCTCCCCATCTCCCTGGGGCACATGAATCCTCCCTGTCTTGACTCATTGGATGACAAGATTCATAATTACATCCAACAAGAGGTTTTGATTCGCTGATTGTTCTCCTCTTAGGATCCATCCTTGCTCATAAGAGACACCCACCTATCTGTTTCTGTGTGAGTCAGTCCTCCCAAACATGGGGATCCATCTCCTTCCCACTCACCATGTGGGTCTCCACCCAATGACACAACACATTATGACAGGATGAACACTCGCACACTCCCCAGAAGCTTACTCCTGATGCACCCCATCCTGAATGACTACCCAACAAACACTCTAAACCAGTGACACTTCCTTGTTATATTGCCATAAGAGCATTCCCACCCCTGCACTTCCAAACCCAAGCCCCAAAATCCTGTGTTCACCTGGTCCCTTTCCCATCTCTCCCCCCAGTATCCAGGGTATTCTAACCCACCCATCCTAATCTACCCACCTGTTGACCCTTCACCATTAAAGCCAGTAATATCACTACCCACCTGTCCTATACTTCAAAACGGAACTATACTCTATCACTTTACCATAGATTATGTCCTTATGGGTGATGGCTCAGAACCTTCTGTTCTCTTTCTCTTTCTTATTAACCTATCTTTCAGACAATGGTTCTCAGAGACTGCTCAGTTTCCTCAATTCATATCACTGAAGTCATGCACTGTTCATCCTTCAATGCCTGGCTTGCTTCACTCATCGTAATGTCTTCAAGATTCATAAATGTTATTCTGTATCTTAGCAATTTATTCCTTCTTACAGCTGAGAAATATTCCATTGTATGTATGTACCACATTTTGTTTATCCATTCATCTGTTGATGGGCACCAGGGTTGATTCCAACTTTTGGCAGTATTGAACAAAGCCACTATGAACATTGGTATGCATCTATCTGTTCATGTCTTTGCTTTCAATACTACTGGGTATACACCCAGCAGTGGAATTGCTGGATCATATGGACGATCTCCTGTTAGTTTTCTGAGGAACCGCCAAACTGTCTTCCACAGTGGCCTGGTCCATTCCACATTCCCACCAGCAGTGGATGAGTGTTCCCATTCCTCCACATCCTCTCCAACACCTATATTCAGCTGTTAACTTAATAGCCACCATTTTAATGGGTGTAAGATGATTTGTCATTGTGGTTTTGATTTGCATTTCTCTAATAGCTAGCGATGTTGAGCATTTTTTGATGTGCTTTTTAGCCATTTGTATTTCTTTCTTGGAAAAGTGTATTTTCAGGCCATTTGCCCATTTTTTAAATGGGTTGATTGCCTTTTTATTTTCGAGGTATAGGATTTCTTTATGTACACAGGATATTAGGCCCATATCATATTTTTGGCTGTCAAATATTTTCTCCCATTGGGTAGGCTGACTTTTAATTTTCTTGATAATGTCCTTTGAGGTGCAGATGTTTTAAATTTTGAAGAGATCGCATAGATATATATTTTATTTTTCTTTTGCGAGTGAAGCTCATGAAACAATTTCCTATTACAAGGTCCTGTAGATGCTTCCATACATTATCTTTCAAGGTCTTTATGATTTTGGCTCTTATATTTAGATCTTTGATCCATCTTGAGTTGATTTTTGTATAGGTGTGAGATAGTGTTCCACTTTCATTCTTTTGGAAATGGATATCCAGTTTTCCAACACCAGTTGTTGAAGTGGCCATTCTCTCCCAACTGAGTGGATTTGGTGGACTGTAGAATATCAGATGACTGCATAGATGAGGATCTATATCAGAACTATCAATTTGGTTTAATTGCTGTGTGTGTCTATACTTGTGCCAATAAAATGCAGTTTGACCACTGTAGCTTTGTAGTATGTTTTTAAGTCAGGTAGTGTGATACCTCCAACTTCATTTTTCTTTTTAAATATGTCTTTGGTAATTCCAGGCCTCTTACCTTTCCAAATATATTTTGTAGTTAGCTTTTCCAGTTCCTTAAAAAATACAGTGTTGATTTTTATTGGGATTGCATTAAATCTGTAGATTAGTTTGGGTAGGATAGACATCTTGATGATGTTTAGTCTTCCTATCCATAAACAGGGAATATTCTTCCATTTATATAAGTCTGCTTTGTTTTCCTTTAACAGTTTTTTGTAGTTTTCTGTATATAAGTCTTTTGCATCTTTAGTTAAATTTATTCCTAGGTATTTGATTCTTTTAGTTAATATTGTAAATGTATTTTTTCTTGCTTTCCTTCTCAAATTGCTCGTTATTGGTGTACAGAAATGCTACTGATTTTTGAGCATTGATCTTATAGCCTGTGGCATTACTGAACTCCTTTATAAGTTCTAAAAGCTTTCTTGTAGATTTCTTAGGGTTTTCTACTTATAGGATCATGCCATCTGCAAATAATGAATTTTTTACTTTTCTTTTCAAATTTGGATGCCTTTTATATCTTTTTCTTGTATCAGTGCTCAAGCAAGTACTTCTAAGACAATGTCAAATAGGAGTGATGAGAGTGGGCATTTTTGTCTTGTTCCCGATCTCAGAGGTAAGGTTTTAGGATTTCACCATTGAAGATAATGTTAGCTTATGTTTTTCCTATATACCCTTTATCATGTTCAGAAAGTTTCCTTCTAGTCCTACCTTTTGTAGTGTTTTTATTAGGATAGTATGCTGGATTTTGTAGAATGCTTTTTCTGCATCTATAGAGAAGATCATGTATTTTTTTTCTTTCAATCTTTTTATGTGCTGTATTGCATTGATTGATTTTCTTATATTGAACCACCTTTGCATACCCAGGATGAAACCTATTTTGTCATGGTGTATAATTCTTTTGATATGTTGTTGAATGCGATTAGCAAGCATTTTTTTGAGGATTTTAGCATCTAGGTTCATTAGAGAAATTGGTCTGTAATTTCCTTTCATGTGGTATCTTTGTTTGGCTTTGGTATTAAGATAATTTTGGCATTATAGAATAAGTTAGGAAATATTCCTTCTACTTCTATTTTTTGGAATAGCTTAAGTAGGATTGGTATTAGCTCTTTTCATAATGTTTGGCAGAATTCAGCTGTGAATCCATCTGGTCCTGGACTCTTCTTAGTTGGGAGGATTTTGATGGCTGAGTTTATCTCTATACTTGTAATTGGTCTATTGAGTTCTTCATTTCCTTCTTTCATGAATGTAGGCTGTTTGTGAGTTTCTAGAAATTTGTCCATTTCCTATAAATTATCATTCTTGTTGGCATATAATTTTTCAAAGTATCTTCTGATGATACTGTTTATTTCTGTGGGGTCAGTAGTGATATCCCCTTGCTCATTTCTTATTTTGTGTATTTGCATCTGTTCTCTCTTTTTCTTTGTTAGTCTGGCTAAGGATTTGTCATTTTTTTTTACCTTCTCAAAGAGCCAGATTTTTGTTTTGTTTATTTTTTTCCAGTGTTTTTTTTTATCCTTTATTTCATTTAGTTCTCCTCTAATCTTTGTTATTTCCTTCTCTCTACTTTGCTTAGGTTTCCTTTGTTCCTGTTTTTCTAATTCCTGCAGGTGTGCAGTTACATCTTCAATTTTATCTCTTTCTTCTTTTTAAATATATATATTTACGGCTGTGAACTTCCCCCTCAGTACAGCTTTGGCTGCATCCTATAGCTTTTGATATTTTGTGTTGTCATTTTCATTACTTTCAAAGAAGTTACTCATTTCTTTTGAGATTTTCTCCTTGATTCACTGTTTGTCTAAGAGTGTCCTCTTTAACTTCCATATCTTTGTGCCTAATCTGGTTGTCTTGATCTTAATGATTTCCAATTTCATTCCATTGTGGTCAGAGAAATTACTTTGTATAGTCTCAATCTTTCTGAATTCATTGAGAGTTGTTCTGTGGCCTAGTATGTGGTCTATCTTGGAGTATGATCCATGTGCACTCGAGAAGAATATAAATCTGGTTCTAATTGGGTGTAGTGTTCTGTACATGTCTTTTAGGTCCAAGTCCTTTAACGTATTATTTAGAGTCTTTGTTTCTTGATTCTCTGTCTAGATGTTCTGTCTAATGGTGATAATGGTGAAATAATGTCCTCCACTATAATTGTAGAGGCATTTTTTTTTCTCCATTTAGTTTATCCTGATTTTGCCCCATGTATTTTGAGGCACCTCAATTAGGTGCATAAATGTTTATGTTTGTCTCTGTTCATGAGAAATTACACTTTCACTAATATATAGTGTCCATCTTTGTGTCTTACAATAGTTTTGCATTTAAAGTCTATTTTGTCTATTATTAGGATAGCTATTCCTGTCTTTGTTTGGCTATTGCTTGCTTGTTAAATTGTTTTTCATCCATTCACTTTCAACCTCCTTGAATCCCTGGGTCAAAAGTGGGTTTCTTTTAGACAGCATATAGATGGATCATATCTCATTATCCATTCTGCCAATCTCTGTCTCTTGACAGGTGAATTTATTCCATTAACATTCAGTGTTATTACTCACAATGAATTTCTTACTTCAGCCATATTTTATTTGGGTTAATGTATGTCATATTTTGCTTTTCTCTTTTTGTCTTTTTAGTTGTTCTTACACTCTCCTCCAACTCTCTCTCCCCTGTTTTTTGCTTCCAACTGGTTTGATTTCTTTTAGTATTTCTTGAAGTGCTGGTTTCCTATTGGCATTCTCTTTTCATTTCTGTTTGTCAGTGAATATTTTGAACTCTCCATCATTTTTGAATGTCAGTTTTGCTGGAAAGAGAATTCATGGCTGGAAGTTGTTTTTTTAGTACTTTGACTGTGTCACACCACTGTCTTCTTGCCTCCATGGTTTCAGATTAGAAATCAGCACTTAATCATATTTTGCTTCCCATGTATGTTATGGTTCTCATTTCTCTTGCTACCTTGAAAATTCTGTCTTTGTCTTGAGCATTGGACATTTTGATAAGTATATGTCTTTGAATTGGCCTGTTGGTATTATAATGTTTGGGGTGCACTGTTCTTCCTGGACATGTACATCCACCTCCGTCAATAGGGTTGGGAAATTTCCAGCCATTATTTCCTTCAACACTTCTTCTGTTCCCTTTCCCTTCTCTTCTCCTTCTGGGATGCCTATAATGTGCTTGCTGTGCATTAGGTGTTGTCAGATAAATCCTGAGTCCCTGCTGGATTTTTTCTATCTTTTTATCTATCTGTTCTATTATCTGTTTGATTTCAGATGTATTGTCTTCCACATCACTAATTCTTTCTTCTGCCTATCCAAATCTGCTGTTCTGTGAATCCAGCATCTTTTTGATTTCTTGGATTGTGCCCTTGATCACCGTCATATCCATTATCTTTTTATGTATGTTTAAAATTTCTTTAGTATGTTCTCCCAGTGTCTTTTTAATATCCTTAATCTCTTCCTTCACTTCATTAAGCTGGTACATGATAATTTCTTGGAAAGCTTTGATTAGTCATTCGATGTTCTGCATCTCTTCCTGGTTTTTAGTTTGTTCATTACAGTGGTCCATGTCTTCCTGTGTCTCAGTGAGGTCTGTAATTTTTTGTTGACCTCTAGTCATCATTTTATCTTGATGGGTTATTCAGTTTATTAGCTTCTCTCTTTGCTTTAGAGTTTTATTTAGCTGCTGGTTCTGTGTGTGTGTTAAGTTTTCTCTTTGATACTTTGTTCTTTTTATTTTATTTCCTTGTTCTTTCTATGTTCCCTTGAAGGCCAAAGATTAGGGCCAAAGGAATTGAAAGATATGAGAAGGGTAGAAGGATAATACTAATATTGATAAAAATTGGAAGAGAGGCTGTATAAGACTTAATAAAATGAATATTTAATACATGTAGGCAGTGTACAGTAATAGGAAAAAAAGTGGAGTACCTATAGTAGACTGGGAAACCAAATAGAGGAAAATATATATAATGATTTAGAAGGCCAGAATGATGAGGAGAGTGAGAAAGAATAAAGAGAGGACTGAAAGGAAAAAAGTTAATAAAAAAAGAAGAAAACAGAATAGATAATATAGAAATTGGCACCCTTTAAGCTTTGGGCTAATGAAAAAAGGTGGTATGTAAGAAAACCAACAGAAAGCAGAAGGCAGAAAGATGAAGGAAGGAAATGAGATAGCGTTGGGAGACAAAATAAATATAGACCGAGAATGGGAAATCACGGAAGAAGAAGCACAGCACAGAATTTTAAAATAGAAAAAGAAAAAAAAAGGGGGGGGTGGGGTTAGGATAGAAGAAAGAAAAGCAGGAGACAACAAATAAACAAAGAAAAACCAAACAACCACAGAACTAAGCAGTCAAACAAACCAAGGAAGGCCAGTGTTCCTGCTTGGGCCCTTGTGGAACCTCTCAGCCTGCTTGTGTTCATCAATTAATTGCCCTGCAAGCTTCTATCTGCAGGTTTTGAGGCAGATTTCAGCAATTAAACTAAGTTTAAAAATTTTCTTTTTTTTTTTTAAATTCACTTTTTTTTTTTTTAACAATAAGGGACCCAAAAGAAGGCCTCTTCTAGACCACTGCCTTCACTGAGGGGACCCTAAACAGGCTCTTGGAAACTAATCAAGCACTTCCCAATTCATGGCATACCCAGGGGAGCTGAAGCTCTGATGCTTGTCAGTGCAGAACAATAAAATTGGCAACTCCACCCCTTCCATAGCCAAGCCTCAGTATCACCGGGATGTTAGGTAAATCAGGCTTCCTCAGCAGATTCACCTCTCCCCTCAGCCTGGTGCCACTTCAAGCTGGCTTATTTGCTCCCTAATGCAGTGAGGGTGTCCAGGCAACCAAACCCATAGAAAGGAAACCCCTTTCTACCTTCTGTCAGAGCCCTCCCATTCTCAGAGAATGCTCCCTCTCACCAGGTTGCTGGTGCGAGTCAGTGTATATCCCTGGGCTGCTAGGTAGATCAACCTTCCTTAGCAGATTCGCCACTCCCCTCAGCCTGGTGCAGCTTCAAGCCAGCTATTTTGTTCCCCAAAGCTGCAAGGGGTTCCAGACAGCCAAATGCACAGAAAGGAAACCCCTATCGAATCTTTGCCAGAACCCTCCCACTCTTGGAGAATGCTCCCTCTCACCGGGTTGCCAGTGGGAGTCGTGGTTCATCCCAGCCTTTTTCCCTGAGGGTGGGGTTCAGCCTTCTGTGTTGACTGCCACAGCCAGGGGAAAAATTCATGAATCTTTTCTGAGCAATTCATCTTGCTGTCCAGCTCCCTCCAGAACGATATCCCCAAGGTTCTCACTCTGTGCACCCCTAGCACAGACCACTCAGGCAGGATCCTTTTCCCAATCAGCCATCCTCTGAAAGTGAGTTAGTGAGTGCCCTCCTAAACTGATGCCATCTTGCCTCTCTCTGTATATTTTATTTTTTCTAAAAAACTAAAGGATAAGCAGTTTTCTTTAATGGACAACCTTTTCTGGAAAGGAAAACAAGGATTTTGAAGTTTACATCCATTTACAGTTTAAATATTCTTGGCTCACTAATAAAAGGAAAAAGCAAGCAAAGTATACATAATTGCCTCTTCTAGACTGCGTATGATGGGAGCCAAATGATGGTGGCTCCCTTCCTTGAGAATTTTTGAGCATTTGACTTTAAACTTTGGGTAACAGTCTCTGACAATCCAGTGTTCCCACCGTCTAGAGCCCAGACAGAATGGAGCCATGTGTCTGTGAGCCTCCACCCTACATTAGGGACAGAGAAGGGCAATGCTTCAGCTAGTTCTTCAGGTGATACTCCTACATGGGAGACTTGAAAATGGGGGAGAAAAGATATAAAAAGGCAATGACAGCTCTGAGAGGAAAGGTGAAGGGGACTGAAGAAACATTGATGATTTGTTGCCAGCTCTCCCTGCACTGCCCTTTAAGGAATAAACACACATCTTCCTCATGGAAGTGACTAAACACTATGCAGGTACTGAGAGTAACACCTCCTGTTTCATCAAGTGCCCCAAATGCCATCCCTCTGGGACACTGGGCTTTAGGAGCTCCCACTCATCTCCAGGACACCCAGGCAAGGTGAAGTCATTATTTCAACAGAACAGGGGCCACAGGGATATGTGGTAACAGCTGCTTGCTGGACAATTAGGAAGAGATCCTCTTGTGAACCCAAGAGGTTTGTGCTCATTTGCAGACTGCAATTTTCTGGGCTGTGAGAACCTTTGCATTGGCAGTGATCTCAGAGCCTTGTGAATTTCCTGGAGCTTGTTTAACAGTTCATCCCTATGCTACACACCCTGTTCTCAAGCTTCTCAAGCCCTATTCAAGGACGCTCACTTTTAAGAGCTGACACAGGAAATTCTGGAGCAGATGTGCTTGAATCACTCTTGTCAGCCACTGCCAAAATGGTTTCCATGATCATCAATACAACTGAAACTGGGAGGTGGAGATCAGGACACAGCACAGCACAGTGCTGATGACAAGGTGCTTTGAGTTCAGGTGCTCTCCTCTGTAAGGTGAAGGAGATTATTATTAATATTATTATTTACCACACTACCTTTTCCATATTACTCTTCTTAAAGTGTGTAATTCATGGCATTAATTAGTTTACAATGTGCAATCATGTCCACCAATACTAAAACTGTTTCATCACTCAAAATAGAAACTCTTTACCAATGAAACTGGCAATATCATTGCTACGTATATATCCAAAGAAATGAAAACAGGGTATCAAATAGATATTTGGACACAAACATTAATGTGATAATTATTCCCAAGAGCCGAAAGGTGGAAACTACTCAACTGCCCACAATGATGAATGAGAATTCTTATGTATTACTCATTTAAATAGGGCAAGAGTCTCCTTCCAGCCAGATTCAGTGATCTGGAGGAACAGCCAATTGGAGGTGACCACCTACATGTGAGATATATTAACTTAGTAATCAGGGGTTTTTGTGGTTGAGACCTACCTTAGGATGTGTGTAAAGCACCTAGTAACTCTCCTGTTACATTCAAAGGTTGCAATGCAAGTTGGCTGATATGGTTTCAAGAATCATAACAAGGATGCAAATGATAATTATCATGCTCACACAAAAGCATGTTTTCATTCTTTCTAATGAAAACATATTATATACCAGAATTTTGCAGAATGCTTTTGTTTTCCTTGTTATTCTGGATGCATTTGTGGCATTCTGCACAGGTTCTAAGCTGTCTTTCTGACCTTGCCAGATTTGCTTTAGCCAATTGCTCTACTCCAGATATCCTGGATCTAAGAGGTGCAAGCAAAAAATATCCCTGAAGGGCATAGAGCCACTTTGAGTGTCTGTCTCTTCAAAAGCCATTTCAACTTCCCCAATTGCTTTAGCTCTACATGAGCCACTAAAATTTGTAAAAAGCTTTCAAGGAAGCATATGATTCAATGATTAGTTTTCCATTTAAAAAACAAAACAAAATTGTAATAAAAGAAACAAGCATTCAAATCTTGGAACATGTCCAGCATCGTGTCCAGAAATTTTTTTTATATTCTTTTAATCTAACTCCAATGTACAGGGCAGAATAAAGTTGAACTGCCAGGAGTTCATGGTGGGAGTCTATCACCCACCTTGTCAGATCCATGAGGACATTTAGGCCACACCTCTTCTTGCTTCCTGCACAGGAGTGGGCAGTCACCAAGGTTATGTGTTTGACAACATAATTTGATTTCTTTCACCAAAGAATCTAACTTGGTTATTTACCAGGGAGTGAGCATGTTGGTGTCTGGAATACGGTTGACTGATTAGCAAAAAAAAAAAATCAATACTGAGTAAAACTTGAATTTCATATAAATGATGAGCATATATTTCATGTAAGCATCTTTAATATTTGGCATGGAAATACTATATAAAATATTTTGTTTATCTAAAATTCAAATTTAACCGGGCATTCTCTGTGTGACAGTTTGAATTTTGTGAATTATCAAAAAAGTTTATGTTTTTAAATTAATCTATTCCTGTGGATGTGGTAATCTTTTATAGCATTAGACTCACTCTAGATCATTTGATTAGATTGCTTTCTATTGAACTATATGAGTGAGTCATGACTCAGGTTGAGTCACCACCCTCTTGCTAGCTTTTGTATAAATGAACATATACAGAGAGAGACACACACAGAAATGAGGAGCTCTGTCATTTCAACCTTAATGTGTGTGAGAGAAGACATCAGGTTTGACTACAGTTGCAGAAAGGCAGAGAAGACCCAAGAGACTAAGAGAGGCCCTATAGTCTGGATCAGCAGGTCACAGAGGCATAGAAAGAGGCTCCCAAAGGGCTGGGCCCAAGGATAAGCTTAAGACTGAGAAGAAAGGCCCTGTCATATGTCTGATACCTATGTTTCAAGATGCCATTATCATCAGTAGTTGACTTTGGTGAGAAAGTTTTGATTTAGAAATTTCACAGATCGATCAGAACTGTAAGCATTTACCCTAAATAAATCCATGTTATAAAAGCCGACCGATTTCTGGTACTTTCCATCAGCAGCTTTGTGCCAAACTAAGACAGATATTTTTACCTAGAGAGTGAGGTCATGCTGTTTGCAGTTACCAAAAATGTTAGACTGAACTTACAAATGGATAAGGGTAATTTTTTGGAGAAATTGTGAGGAAACTTAGTAGAAAAGGTGTGAAGCTTGGTTGTTACCATGGGTCCCAAGGGGAGGAGGAAGGAGGAATAGAGCAGATGGAACAGGGGGCATTTTGGGGTGATGTGTTCTAGATGATCTTGCTATGATGCATATAGGCCATGTTAAATTATATCAAAATTTATAAAAATGTGTGGTCCAAAATGTAAATGATAAAGTAAACCATTACCATGGTGAGTACCTATGTTTCAATATTTGTACATCAGTTGTAACAGACACAGCATCTACATGTAAAATGTTATTAGGGGAAAGGAGAAAAGGTGGAGGATGCTGGGTATATGGGAGTCCTCCGTATCTAGTACATGACCTGTCAGTTACCTAAAACTTCTTTGAAAACAAAATGAATAAAGTAAAACACTGGGAAGCAAATGGAAGAAATTGTCACTGTGCATATATGACAAACAGATCTTACATTGATGAAAGGCAAAATGTCACAAAATTTTTTAATCATTTTTTTCATTACTTTTTATTATCACAAATTTTAAATTTTTAAAAATTTTTTGCATTTTATTTCTTATTTTTTAAAACTACCATTATTGTTTCAGTTTCCTATTAATTGTATTTGGCTATTTTATTGGTTTCATGTTTGAAGAAGTTTTGGAGGGCAGAAGGTTTACAACTGTGGCAGGGGAGGATCATAGGTGTGGAATTTCAGTGATGGGATACACGGGAAGAAGCTCACCTGGGCATACATATAAGGCATATAAATGTGTTCAAATGTTCATGGAGTATTGTCACAATGGGTGGAGAGTCACACAATTACTGAAGGAATATCAAATTCCCATCCTAGGGTGCTCTACCATGTTTTCTAATGGAACAGTTAGAATTCCCTGAGTACAGAAGCAATGACTAGTGAAGAAGGATGGTCCATCGATATGCCCTTGATATCAATAACTTTGCATATAATCCTTTACTCTTGAAATTGAAACTTAGCCTACTATTACAGGGTTCCTAAGATTTGTCTCCTGGGAGCATCCTTTTTGCTCAAATGTTTCCTCTCTCTAAGCCAAACTCAGTATTTAAATACATTATTTTCCCCCAGTGTGGGGCATGACCTCCAGGGATGAGACTCCCTGGCACTGAGGGATTACTACAAAGCACCATCTAGCAATGCAACTGGAAAAAGACCTTGATCAAAAGGGGGAGAAGGTAAACACAAATGAGTTTATATGGCTAAGAGACTTCAAAGTGTGTCAGGAGTTCACTCCAGAGGTTACACTTATGCACATCTCAGTAGGATCTCATTGACTGCCAAAGTAGAAACTACCGCAAACAGCTGGGCTCCTCAGGGCACTGGAGACATATAGACACTGCAGTCAGAGCAGAAAGCTCATGAGTTTGGTGCCTTACCATGGGGCTCTACTTTGGAATTTATGCTCCTCATTGGGAGAGAGTTGGATTCAGTTATGGTTTCCCTACACATAGCTCTTCTGTCCTTCTATTTGAACCTATAATTAGTACAAGAGTTGTTAGGTGTACATCCAAGAGACTTAAATCTATGGGCTGTCCATGTGCTTGCTGGACTCTGAATATCAAAAGATTTGCAAAACCTACTCTCCAGTTCATTGGTCTCACCCAAGACAACTAACAAAGAGATGACAATAGGCAACTACCATACCAGGGAACTGAGAGAGTCTACAATTGCCAAGAAGAGAGTCCCATCCATCTTCCCCATGGGATCAAAGTCTCCTCTAAATTAGAGGTGGAGTGGGCATCACCATTCCAGAATCCTCAGGATTGGGAATGAATTACAGACCAAAGTAGACTTTCTGGTATTCTATAGATTTATTGTGATTCTACCAATGGAAGAAATTATATCAATGATGTGGAGGCAGTGGCCAGTGGAGATTCTGAGGGCATGGAGAGGGAGAAACATGTAATACAGGGACATTTTTGGTACTTGGGGACCATCCTGAATAACATTGCAATGACAGATATAGGCCATTATATATCTTGCCATAACCTATAGAGTTGGGTGGGAAAGAGTGTAAACTATGGTGTAAACTTTAATCCATGCTAAGTGGTAATGCTCCAAAATGTTTTTATCAATTGCAATGAATGTACCACACTATTGATAGATGTTGTTAATGTGGGAAAATGTACTAGGTGTGGGAGCAGGGCATTTGGGAATCCCCTATATTTTTTATATAACATTTAGGTAAACTAAGTATTTTTTTTTTAAAAATTCATAAAGAAAAAGCCTAGATTGCTTTGAAGGGACTGTTGGTAAAAATATGGGTTCTAAAGACAGTTCTGACAGACCTTAGATAGATACAATGAAACAACTATTGGAAACTGGAGAAAAGGTGACCCCTGTTTCAAAGTTGCAGAGAAATTTGAAAATTGGACTCTTGATTTTAGATGGAAGGCAGAATTTTAAAATGATGAGCTTGGACATTTAGCTGATGCAATTTCCAAATTAAATGTGGAAAATGCAACCTAGCTTCATATAGCAGCATATAGCAAAATGTTATAGAAAAGAGAAAAGATGAGAACTGTATTCCCAGGGAAAAAATTCAGAGAATGTTGTTTTGAGAAATCCTGAGCTTCTGGATAACAAGCCCTAAGAGGATAGTTCCACATGTGAGACTTAACCAAAGTGGGAACTAGCCAGCTATTTCCTTGTCAGTTATGATTGGAATGCAGGTATGCAGGAAGGATTTTGTGGAAAGTGTTACTGTTTTGACAACTTGGGCCCCTGTGGAATGCATGCAACACCAATAAGCTATTTGTGACATCTGCTTGAATGAAACCAATGTCAGTTTGGACTAAAAGGGAGAAGGAGGGGAGAAATTGAAGGAAATGATGGCTTCAAGCAGAAAACCATGGAGTCTGAGGTCTAGACTTGGGACATCTTCTTGGCCTGCAGAGGGACCCCACCCATGTGAGCAGAAAGGTTGATTTTGCCCAAGCCTTTGAAGAGGTTGCGACTTTCAGCCAGTTCTTCAGGGAGAGTTGTGCTACCTCAGGCTAAAGGAAGTGTGTAACATACTCCCAGAACATTAGAGGGAGTTAAGTCATCACCCCACTAATCTGAGGTGGTTGGGTTTGTGAGCCAGATTAGAAAGAATGTTGCCACCACATCATTGAACTAAGGGGATTGAGACTGGGGAAATTTTGGCCATCACCCCAATGTTCTTGGAGGATGAGCTCAGGACCTTGATTGCCACCCAGTTGCTTGATGAGAGTGGAACAATGAAGATGGCTGTTAGGCAAGCCCATGGAAGTGGTGGGCTTCCATGAGTGCCCAAGAAGAAGAAATCATTTTAGAGATCACAATCAGTCTTTGAAATCTAATGGTGTATGCCCTTCATGTTTTCAGAACTGTTTGGTAGCCATGACATTTTTTGTCCTTCAAATATCTCCTTGCCACCCTTGCCTCCTGGTGGGCTTCTTGAAGAGATAGTCAAGAGGACACAGAGGGAGTGAGCAAGGAAGTGGGCATGGCTTCCTGTGTGGCCCTCCACTTTCAACCATCCATAAACTTCCCAATTCTGAGTTGTAGTATCCATGGGATGGAAGGGTCAGCAAATCCCATCTTTTCTTTCCCACATGCATAATTTTCCATTGGTATTGAAAAAAATACCTCCTCCACTAAACATCAGCAGTGTTCATGGAAAATTGTTTATCTTTCTGACACAGGGATTCATATGGATTCTCCCACACATGCTCATGAAAATGAATCCCTAATTTAGTAGGGATGTTCCAAAACCATTTTGCACATTAGGGTTACATGGTAGGATGTATCTCACCATTGGTGTTGCTAACCTCAATCACTTGTCTAACATGGAGCCAGGATTCTCCTCTGTAAAGTTATGAATTATGCCTCTGAAATGGCAAAATATTTTTTTGGGATAAACTCTGAGACTATGCAAATATCTTGGTTCTACTTAGAATGTTCCCTACAAATCTTAGCATCCTTTAGTGGACCTTAACTCTGGCAATTACTATAAAATGGTGAACACTGTAGGTGTTCAGGGCTGGCGACTGAGAACAGGGATGGAGGATTGGGCTAGGTTTGGAGTCTCCATCTGTCGAAAGAGCAATTCCTCTTCTCTTTCTTTCCTTCTTCTTTGCTTTGTTACTCACTTTTTGACCATGTTTGTTGTTTCAATGTTTGGTACATTTTTGTCATTAGAAAAATATTAGTTGAAGGAATCAACTTGGGAACTATTGGAGAAGGCCAAGAGAACCAGGACAACCGACTGAGAAGAGCCATCACACAAATTAGGGGAAAACGTGCATCAGGATGAACATCCACAGTAAGCAATGACTTTTACATTGACTTCAAAAGTGGGATAACAACACAACATGGACAAGCATATGATTTTGGGAATTCTGGGTCTCATGATTCCCTGTATGCCTTGGATCCTTCAATATCCCTTTCTCATTCTTTACCTCCACTTTAAATTCTATCCAGTATAGGAGGCAGTTGAGAAGAGGTGTGTATTGTGTGAATTGATGTCCTCTTTGAAGTTTCAGTTTGTGTGTATTGTGGAGATATGGATTGTAGATCAGGGTAGTGATAAAAGTTAGAAAAATAAGGGATAAAAGATTTTATGAAGGAAGCGGGTGTGGCTCAATGGATAGAGCTCCAGTTTACCATTTGGGAGGCCCCGGGTTCGCTTCCCGGGGCCTCCTTGTGAGGGCAAGCCGGCCGCCCACACGGTGCGGTAGGCTGATGCAGCAAGTCCTCACAGCAGGAAGCGGGTGTGGCTCAATCCATAGAGCCCCCGTTTACCATGCAGGAGGCCCCGGGTTCGCAAGGGGGAGATAAGCAGACACGGAAGAAACACACAGTGAATGGACACAGTAAAACACAAGCAGCAAGGGGGGATAAATAAATAAATAAATAAATCTTAAAAAAAAAAAAAGA